>VZRU01018363.1:1416-30034 GCA_013398155.1 Pedionomus torquatus | reverse complement strand
TTTTTTTTTTTTTTTTTTTAATCTGACCCTTTCTTGAGAAAGACTATGTAAGTCTATGATCAGTCAGGAAGCTACTCTGCTGAGTTTCAAGATCAAATCTTCAGCTCAGACTGACTAATGGCACCCCCACCCCCAACATCTTTCAGCAGCAGGGTGTAAATTTATAATCTTCAACACTGCAGCACAAAAGTTCTGCCTCACATACTACATGAATAACTCCAGTAGCTGTGATCCATTACTGCTCTATAGTAAAGACTATTTTCTTTACTGGAAAGTTGTAGCTAATGGCAAATGTCACACACACCACTCAGCTTTGGTGTGAATGAGCAAGTGACAGGGTAAATAACCCTTAAACTGCTTACAAAAGCCAAGTTTTAATTCTGTTTTTCCATAGCATATTTAAGTTAAGTTTATCAAGACTGATCTTTGGCATTGCTCAGTTACAATGAGCATCTGATAATACATATAGGCAAGTATAGGGAGATTTTTGAAAAAAAAACTAATAGAGTGGCTTGTTTGGACAAATGCCATTTTCATGTCTAGAAAACCTAGATTTCTACCCCATTAAGTGAATATGAATAATTTTCTTCCTACTTTGGCACTTTGAGTTATATTGTGAACTATACAGAATTACACCTTTAAATGCATTTTGGACAATAAATTCAGGTCTTCACTCAGATATAGAATAATTTTTGAAGTGAAATATTTTAGCAAAGCCTTTTTGAAGTTTCCGGATTTTGCAACCAGCTGCTTTGAGTTACAAGAGAAGTTCTATGAGCTCATACTTGTCTTTGTATGAGTAAGAAAGGGATCAAACATCAAAGATTTAGAGTACTGTTTTCTAATACTGTCCTGATAATTTTATACACTTTGTTCTAACTCAGTTGAAGTGCTGTCAGGCCTCATTAAGATCAAACATTCAAGATAATGGAAGGCTGTGATCTTCTCCAATATACATTGTTTAAAAGATCTGTAATTTTAAACAGAAAGGTGAGATTTCTGCACATTGCATAAGTGAATGTGATGCTGGGAAGGGGTATGGCATTTATCTGAAGGGACAAGTGGCAAACAGCAGTGTAATAGAACCACATAGAAGCAATCATCCCAGTTGCTCTTTTGAAATCCTCTTCACCACTTCACTGGTCAATGACACATGACTTATCCTTGACACAGCTGACTAGGCAAATGGGAGGGGAGGTGATTTCATTTGAATTCTACAGTTCAAAACAACTGATCATTTAGTACCTGGTCATCAGAGAAAACCTAAGGTGGAATTAGGACTATGAAGAAGACAACATTAATTAGATAAGAAAGAAAAAAAAAAAATAAATTAAAAAAAAAAAAAAAAAAAAAAAAAAAAAAAAAAAAAAAGAAGCAAGCTTCAATGTGGGGTCCTTTTCCTTTGAGTATTGATCCTGAATTTGTTTATTACTGATGGTATGGCTTTGGCAAGTCATAATTAATCAGAAGATGAGTAAAGAATAGAATTTAATAACTCAAACTCTCCATCCATTAATGTCTCCATTGCAGAGAGAATACTTTCATGTGTATCAAACACTGAATTCTTTAAGTCATCATCTACACCTCCTAGAGAGGTTTCTTTAATTATTTCTTGTGACAATAGTCATTGTAAAGAACAGAGACACAGAAAGTTTTAGTGGATTTTTTTGACCCTGCTGTTGATTAAGTCGAGACATTTTTGAGAGATACTCCATTAAATATAATTGTCATGAGAATGTAATGAAATGTAAGTACCAGATACTTGAAAATTAATCCTTATCATTGTTCATTAACAATAGACAAAGAGAAGTGCTATCCTTTTTTCTTGTTGTTGTTTTTCCTAATTGTAAATCTATCCACCCTCAATTGTCTGTCACCAGCACTTGGTTAAAAATGTAGGACTGGCAGCTTGAGAAACCGTCTAAATGGATGCAGTGAGCCAGATCCCATGCCAGTGAAGCTACACTGATTGTAGCTGTGGATCTGGCCTGTGAATCTTATTTTTACAGTATATTTTATGTTATTTTTGACAGTAAACACTATTACAGCACAGTCAGGAATTTCTACAGGCATTCTTCATGCTATAGAGAATTGGTTTAACATCCATAATTGTAATTTTGTATTGAATAACCTGATCTTCACAGACTGAATTGAAGTGGAAACTTCCCATTAAAAGAACATGCCAGGATAGCAAAATTCAACATGCNTGGGTTTTGTTTTTTTTTTTTTTTTTTTTTTTTTTTTTTCTCAGGGGAATGAAGTGTCAGGTCACTTTAGTTGAATATGAAGTCTGGATCTTTAAATTTTGTGTTATTGATGTTTCCACTACCATGTAGTGTGTCCGAGTCATGGCCAACAACCTTCACAAGGCACAAGGTCTTCACAGCATCACTCCTGGGGTAGATTTCTTGGTTCATACTAATGTATGAGGCTGAACACACAAACAAATTGGTGGTGCTCCCTTTGGACATAATCTTTGTGTTCAGCTAGATAATTTACATCTACAATATATGGAAAGATACTTAGTGAAAGTGCTTTTATTGCAAATGGAATCAGCCATTGGTCCTTGCAGTCTGCAAGGACAGTGCAACAAACCTGTATCCAAAATCCTTGAATCAATAGTCTGAGAACTGGAATTTCAAGAAGAGGACAGTAGTAGCCCTATAATTTGAGGTGTACTGTCTGCTGTGTCTGCATTGTTCAGCAATCACTAAGGAAATTATTCTTCTCAACTCCCCAGTATGTTCTTACTTTGCCTTTCAGCAAAAATAGTGAGATAAAGAGTAGCAGTGAAGAACAATTGAATATAGTCTAGTAAGTGCCTTTCTAGCTCTTAAGTACTGATTATTAAATTTCATTTTGAAAAATGAAGTTGTATTTAGTATAAATGTGATGGATCCTGGTGAGAGGAAGAGCACCCCAAGCCATTAAAAACAAAGTTTGTTATTTTTGCAACTGTATAATTTTGAAATGACTTAACAATTTGTACTATACTTAAAGAAAATAAAATAAAAAAAATGCTGACAACTTGGACACCAGACTGCAGGTAAATGAAATTTTAAAAGGAGGATTTAGTAGTCTTTAAGAAGGAAAAATCAAGCTTGTAAGTTCCTGGCAGACCTTTAATTAAATTGAAAGGTGTCTTGCTACTTTTATACACTAAGGAGAAACTATTAAGACTGTTTTGCTGACTACAGTACATTGCAGTCTTGGAGGTCACATTTCTGAGCTGCTTTGTGGAGCAGCAGAAAACTTTCCCCTCTTAAGCAACTCTAAAGGGCAATGGTAAGAGTTTAATACAGCTTTGCTCTCTTGTTCTTATATTTACCTATAGAGAGGACTTTAAATCCTGATACATGCTACTGGTACCTGTTTCAAGTTTAAAAAGAAGCCATGGTTGCTGAAGGCAGTCTAAACAACAGATACTAGATGTTTATAGATCTCACCAAATGGTGGCTATTATTTTTCAATATTTGTCTTCACATTTAAGAAGAGGTGAGAAAATTCATGGCTAACTCTTTCCCAAGTCACTCAAAGCAAATGTCAGGGATGAGAGACTGTCTAGCACATTCATCTACAAATACTGATAAAACATATTACCAGTACGCATAAATGACTGATGATTAAAGAATGTAGAGTACATTGGATACTAGGTCTTCTCTGTGTCCTGGAAAAGATCTGTTGTATATGCTGAACAAGACAGAGAGTTTCAAGAAGCTATCTTAGCAATTCCATAAAAGCAGATTGTTCTTCCAGGCTAAAACTACAGCAGTCTTCTAGTGCTGTTCTGGCAGAAATACTCTTCTCTAACAGGGTATAAGTGAATGAGAAATCCACTCCCCTTGGAGTCAAGCCTTCTTTGAAAATTGCACTTCTTGAAACAGAAGAGAAGTTTACCCTAATTGTTGTACATCAAATTTAAGCATAGATATAAACGCCACATCTCTAAAGTTTGCCTTCAATTTCAGTTAAAGATAGCAGTCTTAAATAGTTCTTCTTATAAAATAGTAAAATATAAAAACATTATTGTGTTTATCTCTGGAAGTAGCTAGATTACACTGGAGAAATGACTCATTCTATATGTCACAAGGCTTTTTGAACATGTGTCCCATAACATCCTCATTAGGAAAATGAAGAAGTGAGGGTTAGACGAGGGGGCACTGAGGTGGATTGAGAAATGGCTGTGTGACAGGACTCAGAGAGTTGCTGTTAATGGAGCAAGGTCAAGTTGGATGCCTGTAACTAGTGTTGTCCCCCAAGGTCCAGTCTTGTTCAACATATTCATCAATGACCTGGATGAGGGGACAGAATATATCCTCAGCAAATTCATTGATGCTACCAAACCAGGAAGAACTGCCTGACACTCAGAAGTCTTGCACAGAGAATGGCTGGAGAGCAGCCCTGAGTAGAAGGACTTGGGAGTGCTCGTGGATGAGAAGCTCAATATGAACCGGCAGTGCACACTGACAGCCCAGAAAGCCAACCGTATCCTGGGCTGCATCNGTGAGGCACTGGAACAGATTGCCCAGAGAAATTGTGGATGCCCTATCACTGGAAGTGTTTAAGGCCAGGCTGGATGGTGCTTTGAGCAATCTGCTCTAGTGGGAGGTGTCCCTGCCCATGACAGGGGGGGTTGGAACTTGATGATCTCTGAGGTCCCTTACAACTCTAAACATTCTCTGATTCGGTGATTTTAAGTCTGTGCCACCATCCATCATGAACTGGTCAGGCTGGAGAGCTGGGCAGAGAAGGATCTAATGAGGTTTAACAAGGACAAATGTAGGGTCCTGCACCTGGGAAGGAAGAATGCAAGGCACCAACATAGGTTAGGGACAGATCTGCTAGAAAGCACTTCTGCAGAGAAGGATCTGGGGGTCCTGGCAGATAGTAAACTATTCATGAGCCAGCAACGTGCCCTTGTTGCCAAGAGGTCCCCTGGAATCCTGGGCTGCATAGGGAAAAATGTGTTCACTAAGTTGAAGGAGGGCTTTCTCCCCCTCTACTCTGCATGGTGAGGCCACAAGTGGAACACTGCATCCAGTTCTGGGCTCCCCAGTTCAAGAGAGACAGGGAACTACTGGAGAGAGTCCAGCGTAGGGCAACAAAGCTGATGAAAGGATTAGAGCACTTCCCTTATGAGGAAAGTCTGAGAGAGCTGAGACTCTTTAGCCTGGAGAAAAAAGGGCTGAGTGGAGACCTTATTAATGCTTACAAGTAAGTGAAGGTGGGTTGGAGGTGGATGGAGATGGACTCTTTTCAGTGGTTCCCATGTGAACAGAACAAGGGGCAATGGGCACAAACTGGACTCTAGGAAGTTCCATTTGAATATGAGAAAAAGCTTATTTATGTTGTGGGTGACAGAGCACTGGAACAGGCTGCCTGTGGAGGTTGTGGAGTCCCCTTCTCTGGAGATCTTCAATACCCACCTGGATGCAGTCCTGAGTAATGTGCTCTAGGCAATCCTGCTTCAGCAGGGGAGTTGGGCTAGATGACCTCTAGAGGTCGCTTCCAACTCTGATAGTGCCATAATTCCATGATAATATAGATTTACTATATAGAGAGAGAGTAATTCAATATATATATGTTGTTTGTCAATTGTTGTTTATAGGATGTAAAGCTGCCAGGGAAAGTTCTATATAAACTTCAGTATCTATCTGTAAGATGGTACCATCTATTAGTCAATATAAAACCTTCCATTCAGACATAGTATGTAATGAAAACTGGAGATAAGGCACTGTCTTCATTTACTGTGGGGTATATCTGCTATTTTTATTTTATAACTACCTTTGAAGCCCTGTATTTCATGGTACTAAGGAAGAAAAAAGAGAAAAAGAAAGGTGACAATGTACTTAGAGAAAGGACCGCTTATTTTTTAAGAACTAAAACTAAGAACCCTATCTTAATGTATGACTGCCATTCTTTCATCATTTCAGGTATGTGAAGAGAGATCTTTGTTGCACAGTTGAAACAAAAACATTTTTCTTATCTTTACCATTTGAAGTCTATTTTATAAAATAAATAAAATAAAATAAAATACAAAAGATATCTGAACCTCCTAGTATTCCTCAAGAATGGATTAGTCTAGTTTTGAGGTAACAAATATCACTAACTTCATCTGGAATAAAAATAATTCTGGTTTCGTTGACTTGAATGGAGCACTGCCAGCTTATCTTATCTGAGAACTAGACCAATTTTGACCAGTTTCTGTAGAATTACATAGAAAAAGATTGCCTACACACTTCTGGAATGGTAAGAATTATAAAGAAAACACAGGAATGTTCTATGTACGTCAATTTTTATATTTTTTTCCCCTTCTTGGAACCATAGAGGAGCTCACATATTAAAAAAAAAAAAGGGGTTATTTTTCCATCATCCCCTCCTTGATAACAATAGCTTAGGTGTAGATCTATGGGTGCAGTATTAGAGGAAGTTCTTAAATCTGCACCTACTCCTTATCTCTTATACCCAGCCATGCTCTTGTCTTCCATGAAATCCTTCTGAGATTTAGATCCCAGTCCAGAAATGTGGTTTAGGAAAGGAAATCTATGTGCTTCATGTGAAGAATGTGAGACATAACTCCCTGTCTTCTCTGGTTCTAGCTGATGTTATTACATCTTGTCACTTCATGAGCTTTCTTAAGTAATGAGCATATAGAGAGCAATATGAGTAAAGAAATTACGGTGCTTTTCCCAAGATGCTTTGACCCAGGTTTTCAAATCATTCTTGCGGATCAAGGGCAGAGATTGGCAGCCAGTTACTTGGTAGTAGTTGCCATTAGGCATTCGTGCACAAGTGGATATAGACAGAAATATCAGGCAAATAGTAAAATTTACTATACAGTTAATTATGTGTTCTTCCAGACTAAAAGCTCCCTGATGTGATATAGGTCCATAAGACAGTGCAGTGCTGGGAATGTGTGTGCTACAGAGCATAGATATTTAAACATTTACACCTATTTAGGCACTTATATATATCATTTTTCTTACCAGCCCACAACAACATGGAGCTGGTGTGAAATTCTCTGGTGTGAGAGTGCCTGGTGTCACCACAGGGCTCCAGCAACGTATTTCATAGGAGAGCTGGGTTAGCAATCTATTTGTCCACTTGAAGTGCTTACATAGCCCCCTGCTAATGACTGCTGGAAAATACTTCATGTACTTATCCTTATGCATCATTCTTGAGCAAAGAGCATAGATAAGAATCCAGGAAATAGTTCTTAGCCAGAGAGATCTGGACACATTAGCACTTTTGCCATTCAACTCTCTTTTTGATGTGCTCAAGCTGGAACAATAGTGAGAATTTAAAAATTCAGAAAATATTGTCTTAATAGGAAATTAATAGCTGTTTTAGAAATAGTGTTGAACTATTTTGTACAAAGTGTATTAGGTATACCTTTGCATGCATAAATACATTTATTTGACTGCAAGCTTCATTGGCTGCTTTGTGTTTTTATACTACATTTAACTATATAATTATATAGATCATATTTTTCGCAAAGTACGTCCATGTATTTCAATGTACAGAATGAAAAAAAACTGCAACTGAATTCCGTACATGGGCTTTTATCAGTAATAATCTCCCTTCTGTTTGGCAACTATTTGTTACCATAATGTATGACAGCTGCTTTAAAGCTACACTGATGACATCTGTATACCTTTCAGTGACCATACTATAGGTTTATCTCTGGCATGGAGCACTTTATTGGTAAATGGTTAAAATTTTACAGAGTTCTAAGAAACTGAAAACAGTCTTTCACAATGGCAGATGTTGAACATCCGTAAAAATAGGTGGTATCACTGCTGTCTGTAATATACATATTTGTATTGCTATAGAATTCAGCATAGTAATGGAAAGCTTTGCAGCAAACAGGCATATTTATATCTTTTAATAACATCAGCTATCAAATTTATTCTACTTTGGATGGAGAATTTTCAAATTTGTTTTGAACCTTGGATTCACTTTGTGGTTATGCATTTTTAAAGCGGCAGAGAAATTTTGTGGAATTTTTTGAGAATCCAATATATTAATATCTTGACATTTCAAAATATTCAGTTACTTTTGTTACATAGCACACTTTCACATACACAAACTCTGTCTTTTTAGTTGTCTCAGTTACTACTTTTTCTTTTATGTTATGTGAGAGTTTTAATTAAATGAGAATTGAATTTCCATCTCCCTGAGAATTATCCTAAGAATGGTATCATAGCTCTAGTGCTTACATCAACAATAATCTGCAGCAAGCTCTGTCTAGCAAATTCTTATTGATGTATGACATTGAATCCTGACTCAGCTGAAATCAAAGACTAAACTCCCATTGGTTTCTGCAGGGGTCAATTTTTACCCATAATTTTCTATCATGGATCTAGTTAAAAATGGAAGCCTGTGGTGGGCTCATGAACATGGAATACTCTATAATTGCTTCAGACTCTGAGCAGCTGAAAGAGCATTGCAGCGCTGCTTCATTGTATCTGGTTGGTTAAATTAAGGCAGATAAACAGCACTTCAATGAAAATGATCATTTGCTAAAGAAGTATTTGCCAGCTTTCCTGGATCTGATACGAATTTTATAGTGAGGTAATAATACTTTGAATTTAGCCAGTGACTTCAATAACCAGGCTACAAGCAGCCTACACAGAGAAGATATTCCAATACACAATTGTATATTTATCAATTTAAAAACCATGTATAGGTGAAAATATTTTTCACTGTAAAACTTATCATATTGTGAACTTTCAGAGACATGTCTTCTCTATCTTTATTTTTTATGATTCTTGGATTTATAGATACTCTGGACAGAAAGAGAATAACTCATTTAATTTACTACTGTTTCTCACAAACCTCTTTGGAGCCTTTGATTTTCACCAAGCTGCATTCAGTCTTTCTTTGTTAATTATACCTTTTCCAGGCATATCTACATTACCAATTCTTAAATCGGTCCATTTACTCTGCAAAGATATGTATTAAGGTTTTGATAGCTCAGGAAAACACACTGGGATGAATGATACTATGAATGTGCTAGTGCTTCATTTCAGTACATATAGAAACAGAGTGTTCCAGTATTAGCAAGTTACTTCAGAATTAATTTAACATTTGATTAAAGCTAGAACAGGCTAAAGCAAAAATACCTAATTATTTTTGTTTGCAATGTTTGGCAACTCAGTTATAAACTTTGACTTTGTTAGGTCTGATTTTGCTTTCAGAGCTTGACTAAGCTTTCAAGGGAAAGGATGTTTTTATCTGTTAAGGTCAGTGTGGAAATCATAGTATGAAGTACTTCTGTAATTCAAATATAATTTTATACATACATGTGTGATCCTATGATTATGTTTTATACAAACATATATGGGGGTTAATGCACTTAATCTAGTAATTAAAACTTTAGTAATTAGTCACTTTAGAGTTAAACTGATTTTAGAGCATACTATCTTTCAAAAGTACTGTGGTCCATGAAGCATCATCAGCCCTTTACGAGCTCATAAAGAGCTGTTTGCAGCAGATTAATCAAATTTAGTTTTAAATGTCATGGCATGTTGGTCTTCTAAAACTTGATGATCACATCCTTTAATATGTACACAAAGTCCACATTCTGGTGGAAGTATAATTCATGAGTTCTGTGTCCCTGTTTGGCCTCTGCTGCTGACACCTTTCACTACGGCATACCCACCTGGATGCTTGTGGACTCCTGGGAGTGAGATTCATCATGCTCTGCTCAAATGCAGACTATGTCTTTGTATTGTTAGGGCCAGGATGGAGAAGAGCTGTGAGGCACATTGGTTTGGCGTGGGAAACAAACTAGCAGTTGCTAAAGGCTGTCATTTGGAGCAACACACATTGAATCTCACCAGCATGCAATACGAAGGTCAAGTTTGAAAAGTATCATGTAGACATATGGCAAATTTTACCAACTGATTAAATTCACTATTGTCTCAGTTTCTTCAACCATAAACTAGAATGGTATTACCTGTCTCCTTTCCAGTACCTTAAGGGGGGCTACAGAAGAGATGAAGAGGGATTCTTGATCAGGGAGTGGAATCATAGGACGAGGGGGAACAGTTTTAAATGGAAAGAAGGAAGATTTATGTTATGTATCAGGAAGAAACTCTTAATTGTGAGACACTGGAACAGGTTGCCCAGAGAGGCTGTGGATGCCCCATCCCTGTGAGTGTTCAAGGCCAGGCTGGACAGGGCTTTGAGCAACCTGATCTAGTGGCAGGTGTCCTTGTCCAGGGCAAGGGGTTAGAAGTCAATGATCTTTAAGGCCCCATCCAACCCAAACCATTCTATGATTCTGTCGTGCTGTTTAACATATTATTAAGGTGATCCAATCAAGGATCCATTGTTACTAAAACTCCCGTTGTGTGCAAAGAGTCCTACACTCATGCAGCTCCCAATAACAGAAGTGCCAGGTCAAAGTGCGTTGTTCAGACCTGGGAAAATACTGGTCAGTAGCTCTTATAGCCCCCTGAGTCACCACATTGTTTCCCTCTTAATTTTATTTCACAATCTGCCTGTGAAATTGAATTGAAACATTTTCCCACTTGTAATATTTAAAGCTGTACAAACCCTGTATGCAAGAGCACCTGTGACCTATTCATTGCTCAGCAGTGATAGATCTGGTAATAACACACTTGCAGTTCTGGCTGTGCTGCACTTTGGTAACACCTAGGGTTTAATTGAAATACATACTGACCTTGGTTTTGTTCATGAGGCATAGAATGGACACAATATGAATCTACTTGGGAACATTATGGCAAAATATATTACTAATTTTTGCTCCTCACACTTTTTTGTAAAAAAAAAAAAAAACAAAACACAAATCTCAGTAAAAAGCAATGTGCTGCCTTTTCATAGAAGTCATAAACCAAGTAATTTTCAAAAAAATTAACTTGTTATATTTCTCTGTACCTGTTTTGTTTTTTGTTTTTTTTTTTTTCCTCAAACACTATCACGGTGTGATAATTACATTGCCCCTAACAATTTAATATTCTTTCATAATTAAATAAACAGCTTGTAAATTGCAGACCACAAAATGCCTGTGTTCCACTCTTACGTTAAGGGGTTTCCATAGTTACCAAGGACAAGATGTTTAACCATCGTTTGCCAGACTTAAGGCTATTTACAGCCTTAACATTTTAGCTCATGTGTCTTTCTCTTTGTCTCTTTGTTTATTAAGAGAATGAGGGAGTAATTTGGACTCTGTTAGCCACTCCAAATGCAATGATGCAAAATGGACTATGGTGCTTTAGTGTGTTATTAGCTGGGTATGTTTCTCCCAGAAAGTATTTTGGAATAATGCATAGTAACAACATAGCCTAGAGTTACCAAGGTTATGAAATACTTATCAAGCACTTCTCCAACTCAACATGAAGTAATTCAGACATTAAAAAAAAAAGAAAACACCTTTCTTGTCACTGTATTATGGCATAGAATTATTTAGGCAGATACCTATTTTATTTTGTACCCAAAAGTCGATGCAGATCTTGCAGGGCTGTTTTTATATAATTCCCTTTCATCCCTTAGTCTCCTATGTTTTACATACTGCAAAATGCATTTGGAAAAACTGCACTTGTTAAGGAGCAAACTTGATTTTCTATGCCACAGATATGGACAGTCCTCTGACTCGCTAATCTCAAAATAATCTTAAAATCTTTCTAAATTATTTCGAATTTTATCAGAGCATCTCTATTGCCAAAGCATAGAAGTTAATTCTGATCCACAACTGCATTATATGTTCATCAAAACTAAAATATTTCTGTCTTCTTGTTTATATTTTCTACTGAGGTGAAGAGTTCACCAAGGCTTAAAGGATGATTTGTATCAGTAAAAAAAATACCCAGCATTAGTACAGAGAGTGGGCAAATGCACATACTGCAAGTTAGGAAAGGATGTTTTGGCCTTTAAAAACAAGACTTCAGTTTTCTAAGATCAGGATGAAACTTTTTTGAGGGCAAGTATATACTTAGTATGTAGTATACAAGTATATACTTAGTATGTAGTATACAAGTATATACTTATATAATTTTTTTTCTCTTCCATTGTATTGTCTACATTTCTATGTGCATTCTTAGACTGTGCGGTATTCTGATCTAACATTTCCTACATCGTTTTTTTATACTTTGTGAATAGGGAGAACATTTTGGAAGGAATGAGGCTTAATGAGGAATGAGGATTCTATGAGCCTTGTACATTTTTGTCTTTGTATCTTTTAAAAGACAAAGCATTTTAACCTGCAGATTTTTTCTTGCTGGTTTGAAATTCTGTAGTATGCTGTTGTAAAGTATTTGTACACTTTAATGCTTAATTCTACCAGATCAAAATTAGTTTGTTTAAATTGGAGTGCCACTATAGTACCTTTAGATGTCCTAAATCACTATTAGGCAGCTAAAACCTAGAAAATACTACAGTGGTTCAAAATTATGACTCCAGTGTGACAGGATTGAAAATTACATTTTTTTAGAGCAATGCTTTAGAACATCATATACTTTTTTATTAAGGGTTGCTTCTATACTCATTTTGTTGTGGTTCACAAGTGCCTTCCAAATGGGTATCTGTGGTTTTACTTCAATAATAAACCAAAAGGGAATTAAGAAAGCATTCTTTCAATATATATAGATATTTTGCTGTTTAATTGTTGCTCACTGAGGTACTTCTGTCATAAGACAGTAAAATCCTAAAGATGCTTGTATGACTTCCCTGTATATCATGGTTGACACATGAGATTTACTGACATCCTGATGTAATGAAGAGAATTTTGTTATCAGTGCTATTGTAAATTTTTCTCTGTACAGTTGCCTGTTTCCCCTTACATAAATATCTGTCCAGAAAAATATAGATGTTTAAACAACAACAACAAAAAAAAGATTCCAAAAAACTATTTTATCAACTGAATTAGTGAAGTAAGAAGAGTAAAATGGGACTTGAATAACCGAAAAGAATAGTGATGAGGTAGAAAACCTTTTTTACCTTTACGTAATTGGTTTGAATCAAGCCCAAGTCAATATAGAACAAAAGTTCCTCATGTCTATATGGGGTCTCAAAATGAATCCAAATTAACTCTGAAAAGGGACTAGCTTCACTAGATTACATTCGTTTTGGACACTCTTAATTGAAATTACAGTGGCCTGGATTCCATTTAGCTTAAATTAAATTCTAAATACAAGTGCCCACACAAAGATTTAATGCAATATAATTAACCCACTTTAAAACTTAATTTCGATTTAATTTCTAGAATGTTTCTGTGTAGGCTAGTACCAAACTGTATTGTGGTGGATTTTATGAAAGTGTTTAAGTTACTTCATCATGAATGGTTCATAGATTGCTCCTATTCATACTATTGTGAGCAATCTGAACAGAGACATTATGACTGTTTTGTCCTCTTCAGCCTTTGGGTGACATCCAGGGAAAGGTCAATAAAGAAGCTAACTAATTCCTTTCAATAAAAATAACTATGTCCTAATGAAATATCCATTAGACATTAACTATAATTGTTGTGATTTTCCTATAAAATTAACAAATGTTATAAGTTGTACTGAGGATATAATGTGCAAATAAAGTTTGAAGTAAAAGAATATTTATAAAGAAAGGGGCATGTCATACTGATTTAGTTTAAAACACTGTGAAATCTCTTAATTTCCAGCTAAAATATAAATAACTTTGCCTGGACTAAAATTCTAAATTTCTCATTTTTAAAATGTCTCTTTCATGTTCATTTCTGTTATCTGAAGTTAAGGAGAAAATTTTAAACCTCGGAAAAACATGAAAGAGGAAACACGAAATCTTGCTGGAAAATGAGGGGTGTGAAATGTATCTGTTTTCTGTATAACAAAATGAAAGAAGAAAAAAACTGGATCAAACTCATCCTTGATTGAATTCACCTGAAATCAGTGGTGATTCAGGAGGATTGAATGTGTCCAATCACATTTAGGTCTTTCATATCAGTGTCTTAGTGATTCAACTGAGTCTTAAAAGGTCTGCAGAAGAGAGCCAGGAAATATCTGTGGTACAGCAATACCACTCTGCTTCCAATACTTACATGCTTCAAGGGGCCATAGAAAATCCCAGCTATGGCCCAGAGCGAAACTGTGAAACATGCAAAGAGGATAATTTGCATTGTGAGTGTTTTGATTTATCTGGTGCCATGAGTAGTAAGTCTGCATTGCAGGGCTGCCTATCTGACCCTTGTTGGCTTCCTCTGTACTTAAATAAAAATAAAATGAAAACAAAATAAATAAAAACCGCTAGGCTTTGAAACGTCCCAGGTTTTTAGGCAATGTTGCTATGGCTCCCTAAACTGTTGTTGAGACTTAAAGTCCTGGAGCAGTGAGAAGGGAAAACCAATTTTTTAAGAATGGAGGAAAAGATGCACAGCTGTATGGTTGCAGTGGTGGTTTTTAACTGTAAAACAGTCTGTTGGTTTTTTTTTTAAAAAAGGCAAAAAATAAAAACAAACACCTTAGGAGTGAATCCATGACAAAAATAGAAAAATTAATTAAAAAAAAAATTACAAAGACAAAAACATGAGACCTACTACCACTCAGTTTACTGATTTTGCATCATGATTAGTGTAATGCTCGATTAAGTACATAGCATGAGTTCCTTTGTTCATGTCAAAGACATTCAGGGGAGAAAAAGAATGGTGTCATTGCTCTGTTTACAGACAGGGAACAGCATGCAAAGTGTAGTTCTCTTGAACTGAAAGCTATAGCCCCCAGGGGTTCAGCCAGGTGGAAAGGAGTTCCAGAATGGAAAAGTCAGGGATGGGGGCAGCAGAGTGTGGTAAGTGAAACCCTTGCAACATTATGCCATCAGCCCAACTCCTCATGGCCATATGGGGACATGCATATGAGGCTGTGGGAACATTTGCAGAGCAGATGTTGGTAGAGGATTTCTGACCCCAGTGGAGCTCTCTGCCCACAGTTCAGTCTCTGTTCTGGGATGAGGGTTTACCCTCATGTGTTTCAGTATTTTGTGGAGCTAAAACAGATTGTGTGCTTGTCTCCTGGTATCTACAGTGAAATTCCCTTGGCTTCCTTTGCTGGCGTTGCTGCCAAAAGGGTGGATCAGTCTCAGGTTCTGAGAGCATTCAGAGTTCCTGAAAAGAGAGTCAAAAAAGTCACCTCTGCATAAAGTCATCCTGGGATTTAGACCTATTTTTATTGCTCCATTCCCTACAGAGACTATTTTCAATTCTCCAGTGCTGATACTACCAGAATAGACTTCCCAGAATAATTAGCTGTTTGATGCACCTAGTTTCTTTACATATATTTGGAAATCTGCCATTTAATTTGCAGCTGTAGAGTGTCTTGTTTAATAAAAATGCAGATGTCTTTGCAAAGGGTTTTCCTCTCAGAAACCCCTTAAAAAGTGTGTGATGAACAGCACGCATAACTGTATTATACAAAGTGAAGAAAAGGTGCATTTTCTGAATGCATCAATGTATTTATCAACTTAAAAAAACGTTGTAAAAAGTCATCTGAATGCTCCTCATCATGCAATTTTTCTGGAACATGGGTCTGGGAGGGCTGTAGTGATTTAACTGTGCTTTAGTTGAGATTTAACTGTGAGGTACTTGTGACAATTTAATTTTACTGTGATTGTTTAATCACCTGGCATCTGTAAGATTCTGCCTGTATTTTCAATGCAGTGGCATACAGCATCACATCTCAGTTTTTAACGGCAGAAGTGCAGAACCAACCAAAATCTATCAGATCATTCTGTATCATGAACTACGTATTGGGATAAAGCCATGGTCTTTGCACGGCACTGCTCCACTGATGACACAGTTATTCATAGACCCACAGACTAGACAGAAAGCTAAGTATGAGTTGCCAAGAGCATCTAAACTGCCAGGGATCAAGCTAAGGGTCATTGGATCTTGGGAAAATATCTTTGCCACTTGCCATACCTCATTAGGCAGATCTTTGAGAATGGTGTAAAAATTCTTCTTTGTAATCAAAGTCCACCATTGCAGTAAAATTTGTCAGAAATCAGAGTGAATATAGTGATTATACTTTCTCCTGGTAAAAAACCGAGAGATCAAAGCACATCAGACTTAAGACCTAATTACAAGAAATAGAAAAACAACTGCAGATTCCCATAAGGAAGACATCTCCTCATACAGTTTTGGCAAAGTTACCTTTCAATAAGATAACTGCTGCATTCCTCAAGCTGTGGCTAAGGGAAGCTGCACGGTGCTTATCTGCAGAAGTAGATTAGCTTTGTCATTCCTTGCTTCATTTGCTGCGTTGGATCTTAAGAAGGCAATGCTTTTCACTCAAAGGCAAATGTGTAGTACATCAATACTAACAGTATCAGCTAAGCTTTAGGGAGAAGAATGTACATATCAAATATCAATTTGAAAAAAAAAAAACAACTATTTTCGAGTTTTGGGGAAATAGAAAACAAAATAAATAACTCTCCATATATATATATACATTTACGTGTCCATGACCATAAAGAGAATATGCATTACTATACCAAAATAAGAGATTATATATTCTTTGGTAATTAGAACAATGCCACAGACAAACTTAAGGTCATATTTGGAAATGCATTTAATAATTGTATGGTGTCTAGGGAATCTTCTGTGCAGTAAGGAAAGTCTTAACATTTTAAACTACATTTTAAGTCTATACAGCAGAGGGCGCTGGTGTTACTGAGTTGACCATAGAGTTGATATTTTGGTAATGAAAAAGAAGGGAAAAAAAGGGAAGGGAAAAAAAATCACTTAGTAAACAAAGACTTGTCAACAAAGACGAAAGACGGTGGTTGATGGTCTGTTTTCCATGTGTGGATTTATAAAGGTAAATCTTCATGTGTCTCTAGCATAATAGTCAGATATTGAACAGTAAATTACTCTAGTACAGAGTCCCAGATGGGTCTTTGTGTAAAGTCCATTAAATTATTTCCATAGTGTTCTTCAAGACTTGAAATGAATATTCCACTATGTTTTTGTACTTGGTAATTTTTTTTCCCATGGTGTTTATGATTTAAAATTACTCCAATGTGAAATGACTGCACCAAGACTTCCTCAATACTTATGCTCTGAGTTGTGGAAAGCTACCAATATAATATAAAGGACCTTTATAGCACATTCCTGCTGCCACTATGAATCCCACTGCAGTATGTCAGCCTCACACAAAGCTCGCTGGTTGAAGTGAGGAATTGCAAGGCATTGCCTAGCATACTTTCTGCTGGTCATGGTGGCGTTTTTGAACCATCAGGTCCCCTGTACTTTAGCAACATCAAGTCTAGTTAGTGCTAAAAAACACGTTTTCCTTTCTGTATTACCAAAGAAGAGGGGAAAAATTTGAGTAATGTAAATAAATCTAAAGTTAAATCAAATGGTAGCTACAAAAGCTAAGATTTGCTCTCACTGTCCCCCAGGAAAAATTCCAGAGGAATGGTAATATAGATTTCTTGTAATTATTTATTAAAGAAGATACAGCCTAGACACAGAAAAATAGAACACACCAACATATATGAAGACATATCCAGATCTTTACATCTGCATCTCACAGAATGGTGATCCTGTCTTCAAAATTGTGCACTCAGAGCAGTTAATAAGTAGTCAGTGATAAAGCTTGTATTTGAAGCATTCACAGATCTGAATTTTGAAGAAACCTGAGGTTTCCAGAATTCCCTGAGGGTCTTTGATGGATTGTAGTTCTGAGAGATATGTTTGATTGAGACATCCCTAGCACAGGACTGAGGGAAAAGGTAAACATAAAAGTCACAGGTCATTTTGGCCTTTCACACAAGGAAAGAGCTGCTCTATGTGACTGATTCATTGTTTGAGTCAATAACCAAAAATGCAAGGAATATAAGGAATTTGTTTTAAGAAGATAAAACAAAAGTGTTTCTTCTGAAAATCTTTTTGCAACTGAGACATGGAAACTGTTTTGGGTTGAACAATTTTTGCCAGTCAGTCTCATAACAGGATAATCTCTTTGCTATAATGAAGTACTGCATTCAAGTAAAATGGTTGAGGGTTTTTTATTGAGTTTTTTGTTTGTTTGGTTTTTTTCTTTTACAATTGGGGGATATATGTAGTGATGGAAAAGGAAGATTTGCTGGATAAGGGAGTAGGTGAAGGGAATGGTGGAGGTATGACCAGGTGCAAGGAGTCAGAACAGGAGGGAAGTGTCTTGAAGTTCTTGCAGCATGGTTTGGCATCACCAGCTCTATAGAGTCTGGCAAAGAAGATACTGAAGGGAGCTTATACATACACTGACTGATGTTGACTTGCTCTCTCATGACCTTCCTCATTTTCTCTCTGCTGTCTCCCTCTACAAATCCCATAGTTTTCCTGGTCCTTCAGGGTATCCAGGATACAGGAATGAGAGAAGAAGTAGTAAAAAGAAAATGAGAGAAACCATATGGCGCTTTGCAAATCTGGACTTTGATAGTGAATGGGTCTGATATAGAAGACACAAGAAGACACCCATGCCACACCAGTCACACAAGGATAACCTGCAGCTCTGAAACTGGACATAGAGGGCTAAGTTATTAGCTCATTTCTAGTGAAGACAACAATATTGAACCATTGCATTGGTAAAATAATTGGGTTTTGTATGCTTTTATTGCTTGTTAATGGAATTAATTGTTCAGTCCAAGTCCTTAAGTGATGTTTTAGAAGAATTTTAAACAAAATGAGAAAGGAAAGAAAGGACAAATCTACTGGATAAAAAACTACACCAAATAGTGACAAACAAATGCTGATATGGTCACTTTAACTATCACAGAACATTGTTAATTAATATTCAGCAGCAAAATGAATAGATAGTCGATGTTCACTAAAGAGCCTGAAATTTATATTGGACTCATTGATTTAATTTTTGACCACTATGAGCATTTTGTTCTTCATTACAGTGCAAGAAAGATATGAACAAGGTCCCTTTCACTGCCTTTTTGCAGATAGTTTTACTACAGTTGGATTTTTGGTGTAAGGGAGCTTGAATTTTAGTGATTTGTTTGAGCATGTTTCTCTATATATTGTGTTCAGCACCTCTGAAGAGATGATTGACCTTGCAAGCCTGCAGTAAAAAAAAAAAAAGGTGTGTACAGCAGCTACCCCTCATCTAGTCCAGTACATTATCCTAGGCCCATGAAGTTCAGAACTACAGTTGTTGATGGAGGGAAGAGATGGGGAGTTAGGAGCAGCAATATCTAACCCTACAGCCCCAGGGTTCTCCAGAACCATATGGCACAACTGTAAGCCACATAGATAAGTGACTTGCTGAAGGTTGCAAAACACATTAGTTTCATGAATCTTTGATAACAAGAATGATGTTTTATAAATAGCACTTACAGAGCAGATCAAAGCAGATGCAGCTCAGACATTCCAATTCCCAACCATAGGTTTTTAACCATTATATTTGCTTTCTCTGCAATAAATTTTTAAAAATGAGCTGAGAACACTTGCTAGATCTGATCCATTATAACAAGTTCTTAAAAAATGCAGAAATGAATTCTCAAAAACACGTTGTCTGAATATATAATTAGAAAAAAAAGTATTTCATTAAATTAATTGCTGTGAAATGCAAGTTAATATTTTTTTACCTGCATTTTTCTTTAAAGAAAGATAGCTTTTTTAACACAAAATTAAACAATTCAGAGCCTGTAGTGGATAACATTGCATTATAGTATTTTGTTTAACTGAATATATATATTATGCAGCTGGGTGCAAGTTATAAATATGCTTTAAGCTTGCTGTAATTTATAGGACCTCATTTTTGGCTGATTTGTAGGAAATTTCATTAATCTCTATAGCAGAGTGACCTTGCACTGAGCAGCAGATTGAAAATGAACTGAAGACTGGGGGCTTTAATAACTACCACAAATGAATCATTACTGAAATTCTTAAAATGGCAATGATTATTTGTAATGTAAAGATCTTTTTTCCCCTTACAGTAAGATCTGTAGCATTTTTCTAGAGTTGCCAGTGAAACTGCCAATCCTAAAGCTACTGAGATTTTTTTCAGCATTTAAATGGCTATTATTATTTCTGTGTTCAGCACATATTTACGAATGAGGCTTTCTGTGCTGGTGGTGCCAAACGAAAGAATCAAGGAGGAAATGTCACGAAATTAGATGATGTTGTGTAATGGTAGGGAAGAATTGATGTTCTGCATGTTTCTTTTGTATTTTATTTTCTTTGTTTGAAATAGGCAAGATTGTGCCCTGACATTTGCATGACCTGCTACATCTAGTTAAATTCCAGTGAAGAAATCATGTTTGTATAGACAGAGATTTTCACCCATACAAATCAGGAGTCTCCACTTGCTCTTCATGTTACTTGTTGTCTTATCTTATAATGTGTCAAGAAGGTTAATACCTTGAGTATTCTGATTATTCTTCTCTTCCTAATTTTTGCCTTTTGATGCCCTTGTCACTTCTTTCAGCTGTCCCCCTGAGTTCAACATTCAAACATTTATTATAGGTATCCAGTGTGGTCAATCTTGTTATCTGCCGTCCAGCTACATGCTTTATACACTGGAATGAGAGGGAAAAGTTCATGTCTACCTTTTTCTTATCACATTGCCAATTACAGCTGACATACGTGACTGCATTGGAAATGAAACATTAAAAAAACAAATCAGTAGAAAAAAGAAGACTAGGGAACATGAAAGCCCACTGACGAATGAGGTGGGCACTTTAGTGGTTGAGGACACAGAGAAGGTGGGGCTATTGCATGCCTTCTTTGCATCATTCTTCACTTCTAAAACTGTCTCCCATGAGTCTCAGACCCTGGAGAGAGGAAGATTTTTCCCTCTGTAGAGGAGGACTGGGTTAGAGATTACTTGGCCAAACTAAACATCCATAAGTCTATGGGCCCTGAAGAGATGCACCAGTGATTGCTGAGAGAACTGTGAGATGTTATTGCTGTCCACTCTCAATCATCTTTGAACAATCATGGAGAACACGAAATGTGCCTGAGGACAAGAGGAAGGCAAATATCACTCTGGTAAAAAAAAAAAAGCATAAGAAGGAGGACCCAGGGAACTACAGGCTAATTAGTCTCACCTCTGTCCCTGGGAGGGTAATGAAGCGACTTGTTTTAGATGTGTTCTCCAAACATCTTAAAGGACAGGAAATCATTGGAAATGGTCAACATGAATTTACCATAGGTAAATCATGCTTGGTGAATCTGATAACTTTCTACGATGTTAGAACTGGGTGGCTGGGTAAAGGGAAAAGAGCAGATGTTATCTACCCTGACTTCAGCAAGGCTTTTGACACTGTCTCCCATAAAATCCTCATTAGGAAACTGAAGAAGTGTGGGCTAGATGAGGAGCACTGAGGTGGATTGAGAAATGGCTGTGTGACAGGACTCAGAGGGTTATAATTAATAGAGCAGTTGGAAGCCTGTAACCACTGGTGTCCCACAAGGGTCAAGACTTAGTCCAATCTTGTTGACCATATTCATCAATGAGGGGACCAAATGTATCCTCAGAAAGTTGCTGATGATATCAAAGTAGGAGGGCTGGCTGACACTCCAAAAGTCTGTGCCACCATCCAGCATGACCTGGTCAGGCTGGAGAGCTGGGCAGAGAAGAACCTAATGAGGTTTAACAAGGACAAGTGTGGGGTCCTGCACCTGGGAAGGAAGAATGCAAGGCACCAACATAGGTTAGGGACGGATCTGCTGGAAAGCACTTCTGCAGAGAAGGATCTGGGGGTCCTGGCAGATAGTAAACTATCCATGAGCCAACAATGTGCCCTTGTTGCCAATAGGGTCCCTGGAATCCTGGGCTGCATAGGGAAGAATGTGTTCACTAAGTCGAGGGAGGGCATTCTCCCCCTCTACTCTGCATGGTGAGGCCACAAGTGGAACACTGCATCCAGTTCTGGGCTCCCCAGTTCAAGAGAGACAGGGAACTACCGGAGAGACAATTCCATGATTCCATGATTCTGTGAATTTCAATAGCTATTCTCGTTCCACGTTTTCATGAAATTGATAGAATTGACTAAAAGAACTTGAGAACTCTTTGTTTGGAGACCACACTTAATTATTTGAGATTAAATTAATGTTCTCCTCCTCTCTCTCTTTCTTTCAGGCTATTCAAACTCCAGGAGGACCAACACGAAATAAATTATGAATGTTGAACAAGATGACATTACATCCACAGCAGATAATGATAGGTCCTAGGTTTAACAGGGCCCTATTTGACCCCCTGCTTGTGGTGCTGTTGGCTCTTCAGCTTCTTGTGGTTGCTGGTCTTGTAAGGGCCCAAACTTGCCCTTCTGTCTGCTCCTGCAGCAACCAGTTCAGTAAAGTGATTTGTGTACGAAAAAATCTGAGAGACGTTCCAGACGGTATCTCCACCAACACCCGGTTACTCAATCTCCATGAGAATCAAATCCAAATCATTAAAGTTAATAGCTTCAAGCATCTCAGGCACCTAGAAATCCTGCAGCTCAGCAGGAATCACATCAGAACAATTGAAATAGGGGCTTTCAATGGTCTGGCCAATCTCAACACTTTGGAGCTTTTTGACAATCGTCTGACCACTATCCCAAATGGGGCTTTTGTATACTTGTCAAAACTGAAGGAACTATGGTTGAGAAACAACCCCATTGAGAGCATCCCTTCTTATGCTTTTAACAGAATCCCTTCTCTCCGGAGGCTGGATTTAGGGGAATTGAAAAGGCTTTCGTACATCTCAGAAGGTGCCTTTGAAGGTCTGTCCAACTTGAGGTATTTGAACCTCGCCATGTGCAATCTTCGAGAGATTCCTAACCTCACTCCACTTGTAAAACTGGATGAGTTAGATCTTTCTGGGAATCACCTGACTGCCATCCGGCCAGGTTCTTTCCAAGGGTTGATGCATCTTCAGAAATTGTGGATGATACAGTCCCAGATTCAAGTGATAGAAAGGAATGCTTTTGATAACCTTCAGTCACTTGTGGAGATCAATCTGGCACACAATAATCTAACACTACTGCCTCATGACCTCTTCACACCTCTCCGCCTAGAAAGGATCCACCTGCACCACAATCCTTGGAACTGCAACTGTGACATTCTTTGGCTCAGCTGGTGGATTAAAGACAAAGCACCCTCCAATACTGCATGCTGCGCCCGTTGCCACACACCTCCCAGTTTAAAAGGAAGGTACATTGGTGAGCTGGACCTGAACTACTTCACGTGTTATGCTCCAGTCATAGTGGAGCCACCAGCAGACCTCAACGTCACAGAAGGCATGGCTGCAGAGATGAAATGCCGGGCATCAACCTCTCTGACCTCTGTGTCTTGGATTACTCCGAATGGATCTGTTATGACACATGGGGCGTACCGAGTTCGGATTGCTGTGCTCAGTGATGGCACATTAAATTTTACAAAGGTAACTGTCCAAGACACGGGTTTGTACACATGCATGGTGAGTAACTCTGTTGGGAATACTACGGCCTCTGCCACCCTGAATGTGACTGCCCTGGATAATCCCGGTTACACGTACTTTTCAACTGTCACAGTAGAAACTGTGGAACCTTCTCAGGATGAGGCACAGACCACAGAGCAGGTTGGGCCCACACCAGTTACCAACTGGGAGACCACTAACATGACAACCTCACTCACTCCACAGAGCACAAGGTCAACAGAAAAAACATTCACCATTCCTGTGACGGACGCAAACAATGGGATCCCAGGAATAGATGAGGTTATGAAGACTACCAAAATCATAATCGGTTGTTTTGTGGCTATCACTCTTATGGCTGCTGTGATGCTGGTAATTTTCTACAAAATGAGGAAACAGCATCACCGGCAAAACCATCACGCGCCAACACGGACTGTAGAGATCATTAATGTGGATGATGAGCTTACAGGTGACACACCCATTGAGAGTCACTTGCCCATGCCAGCAATAGAGCATGAGCACCTAAACCACTATAACTCTTACAAGTCTCCTTTCAACCACACAACAACGGTTAACACAATAAATTCAATACACAGTTCAGTGCATGAACCGTTATTGATCCGAATGAACTCAAAAGACAATGTACAAGAGACTCAAATCTAAAACATTTATGACATTACGGGGTGGGGGTGGGTACAACAAAAGATGGTTTATAAAACAAATGACACAAATGACTGGGCTAAATCTACTGTTTCAAAAAAGTGTCTTTACAAAGAAAAAGAAATTTATTTATTAAAAATTCTATTGTGATCTAAAGCAGACAAAATTATGTGTATTCCTCAGAACCTGTTTTTGCTGCACTTATATTTACCCTCCTCATTCCCTTTTTCCTCCCCAACCTACCCTGATTCCCATTTGCCATATTTTTCATAGGAGACCTTGATTCCCTGAAAGAACTGGTCTAGAATATTTTGTAAGAATTCTGTTACGCTTTGGGAATTTTTATGGTGAATTCCAGTGGTGAGATTCGGTCTATTTTGTCACTTTTTTTTCTTTTGTTTTCTCATACCCTTTTTGAAATTATTCAATAGAGGATGAAATAATAACAGCAACTTTATGAGTGAGATAAGCAAACAAGAAAAATATTTTTTTCATGTAATGATTTGCTCTGTATTTACCAAAAGCGCCATTCTGTGAAGAAATGTTAGAAAAAGTAAAAAAAAAAAAAAAAAAAAAAAAACACAAACACAAAAAAAAAAGGAAACAATTTTACTTGTGAAAAGCTATAAAACCCATTATCTTTTAAACAATTCTAGAACCAGAATTTGTAGTTCAAGCACTAAGCTAAGATTATGAATAAAATATTGGTTTTTTTTCTGTACTTGAATATAGTTCATTTTTAGTGTGGTTTTAAACATTAGAAGTTTGTTAAAATTCATATGATATTATGCTGTTGTGGTCCAAAACACAATCACTTTAAAGAGAAAAATTAAACCATTAAGGATAGTTACTGAAGAATAGTATAGTTTTCTTTTTAGGTTCTGTAAGCAGCTTTCTGGGGAAAAAAAAAAAAAAAAAAAAAAAAAAAAAAAGTGTTTGACTTCCAATGCAAGATTAAGATTAAGATCATTCTCTGTTATATTGTAAAATGTATTTCATGATGCCAGGAAAATTTTTCCAAGGAGTTTTAGTTATCACTGAATTTCTGGGACAAAGCTGAAAAGTTTGTTCTGGCTTTATTATTTATAATTTTCAGTAAGAAAATTGACTTTTATATCAAAGCCAGTGGTTTCCAGTTCAGTTTTTCTGGTACTCCTAGTCATAAGTGTGAAACATGTTGGCTATCTACAATACCTATAACTAGGGCTGTATTCCTATGTGTAAAATTAAATTAAAATAGTAACTCACAGGAAGAAGCCCAAGGATTTTGGTTTAAAAACGAAAGAACAAAGCCAGCCAAATAAGAGAGTATAAGTTACTGTAATTTGCATGACAATTAGGCTCCCTGTAGAGTAACCAGTTTACATCTATTTAAAGACTCATTTACCAATAGGAAATGTACATTGTTTTCCTTTCTATTTATATGTGTTCTCTGGATTTAGCTTATTGGTATAGGAATGGTGTATACCCTGCATGCTGAGGGCTAAAAGGATGGCTCTGCATAAGAAAATGAGCTTCAGGATGCTGTGTTCATCGAAGTTGAAGTTCTGCCAAATTATATGCACTGGCAACTGAATAGAAATATTTTAAGATGATTTAGTTTAAGAAAAAGATAATCATATATATAATCTCTGAATGTCTTTTCATTTATTTTCTTCTTTAACCACCCTTACTGTGAATTTCCAGGGTCTCATGCCAGGTAAATAATGTTCTCAGTTCTTATCAAAATCTATTTGGAGCTTTCTAGTATGCAGGAGCCTGCAGGATGAAGACCATACTGGACAGTATACTTCTATTCTGTAAATTTAGGAAGGAACTTCTGCTAAGTTGAGGTAGTAAAATATCTGTTGAATTCACAATTCTTAAGGTTGCAAGTGAATACTGTAGTAAGGCAGCCTGATTTAAAGAGGACACAGTGGAGATAGGTGATGATGAATCACACCCTGCAAGGAGTCTGGTAAGTATAATGCAGAGTGAACCTCTAAATTCTATAATAATCTCAAAGAAATATTTGGCAAAACATTATCCTTTGATGTGCTACATGAAAAAAAAAATATCTACTTTAAGGGAATTTTAATAAAAGGCAAAGATGGACCTGAATGTAAAACATTGCAGCTGTGATTCCCAGCTTTACCTAGTTCTTCAAAGTGCAATAGAGAATTTCATTTGTGGCTTCTTTTCAGCCATGGGATAATCTATACTGAAACACTGCAGTTGCACAGTGCTAATTGTACTTTGCCCATCTGGATAGTAACGTTGTGTCTATGACCAATGCTACTCTGATAATTCACAAAATTATTTCCAGGAAACTTAAATCTGGGCCATTCGTAATCAACAGCTTTATGTTAAAAAATTATGGCTACTCTCTAACCAGTATTTGTGAAAGTGTGGTTTTATAAACAGTTTTTACTAACTCCTAAAGGTTATGGCTGGGAGGCCTTCAAGAAAAAAAAAAGGTATAGCTCTTGCCAAGTGGGCCACTGGATCAGTGACACTATTCCTCTCTGAAATAAAACAATATAATACAAGTGACTGTTTTAAGCAATATATACATTCCTACTGAATGTTAATCCAGTTTTATTGGTTAATTAAAAATTCAGATATTCCTACTTGCTCATAATAAGGGTAAAGAAGAAAGCATTTTGGTTTGTTTGCTTTTGTGAATGTCTATGTGTTATGTGAAAACCACAGAAGTTATTATTTCCCAGGTATCTTCCCTATCCTTCTTGGAACCACAACCTTCTGACTCCTTTCTGCTTCTATAAAGTACCCAGTGCTTTTGCAGATTAATTAAATGCCAGAGTTAGAGAATATCACGGTTTAATTTGCAAATTGATCTCTGCAGTAGAGTGCGAGGAGTGCTGTGCTCCCCTGTTTTGGTGCCGATGCAGACTGTTACTTCTCCAGAGAATACAGTGTTAAGAATGAAACTCCTGAATGGCAGAGCATGACTGACAGAAAGCTCTAATGAAATTTCTCTTGCAGGAGACCACATTGTAGATGGCATGTGCTGAAAAAAAAAAAAAAAAAGCAAAAAAAGGTGCAAGAAATTTTGTGATTTGATTATGAGCTGTCATTTTCTAGTGGGCCCATGAAAAAAGTCAAATTATTCTTCAGTTCATTGCAGTCTGAAAATGTTTGCCTAATATCCTGTACAAATACAAACTGTAAATAATTTTTGTTCTGAAATTGTCATCAAGTCATACAAATCTTGCCATGTGCAGAAATAACACATGAAAAACAAAGCCAGTTCCATTCAGTTCACCAAACAAGGTGGACATTTCACTTCATCTTGAAAAGGGCTAAATGTATGACAATTATTACAGTAAAAGTAATTTTTTTTGCTAAAATATTCTAATGCATTAAGAATTATATGTAATGGTTTCAAAATTCTCTGTCCCCACTGGCAGCATTATTGGTTGATCACAACATTAGAGAAAATTAAATTAATATTGTAATTAGTTGTATAGTCTTCATAGTCTTGCAAAAATATTTCATAACAACTGTTATAAGATTTTATGTCAGATATGACTATTGCTTTAGTCTTTTCAGTGATGGGAATGGAAAATCTTTTCAACGTATTTGCCCTTCTCTAAAATTTATGTTCCATTCTTTACATGAACTAAGTATAAAATTTTTGAAAGTTTTGCTTTTTTTCTAATTCCAGGTGGTGAAGGTCTAAGAAATGTTAGGACCTACCTTGCAATTTCATACCAACAGAAGTAAATGAAGACATAATTTATCCTCATCTTCAAAATATAATAGGAAGAGTTAGACTTCAATGTCTGGGTTTCTTTTTTCCTTTGTAGAACTATTTAATGCATCTTTTTCTCGTTTTTGCAGGTGTTGACAAAAAAACCTAAAATCTCATTTCAAACATACACCTAAAATTCAGTTGACAGTCTGAAGGCAGTAGTGGACAATTTACCATGGTAGTAGTATTAGATATTAGTATTCTAGAAGACTAAAGCCCACCCTGAGCCGTCATTACTGAAATAGCGAGGGTTCATGAGCAGGAAATAGGTTGTGGGGGATTCTGGGAAACCTGCCAGTAAACCCTACAATTTCTGTAATGGTGCCCCATGGAAAACATGGTTTGGTGTAACTCATGGCTGGAAGAAAAGAGTGTGGCAGTGGGTTGGGAACAATTGAAAAACACAGATGCAGAAGTAACCAGAGCTCAGCTTCAGCCATGCAGTGTAGAAATAGAAATAGGGATTTTTTCTTCTTCTTCTTCTTTTTTTTTTTTTTTTTAATCACTTTAATTAAAACTAGGTTTTAAGGCTTGGTGCACACTTTAACAATTAAAAACTTGAAGAATAAAAACCCACACAGATCTACAGTGTAAGTTTTACAGAAATGTAAAAGTCATATTTTGAATCATAGAATCAGAGAATGTTTAGATTTGGAAGGGACCTCAGAGATCATCAAGTTCCAACCCTCCTGCCATGGGCAGGGACACCTCCCACTAGAGCAGATTGCTCAAAGCACCATCCATCCTGGCCTTAATGGGATGGGGCATCCACAATTTCTCTGGGCAACCTGTTCCCATGACTCACCACTCTCACAGGAAAGAATTTCTTCCTAATATCCAATCTAAATCT
>VZRU01018361.1:8449-21065 GCA_013398155.1 Pedionomus torquatus | reverse complement strand
GGGGGGGGGGAATAAATAGATGCAGTAATTAAAACAGAAACCACACAGCAGAATTCGTATAAATCAAATCAAACCAAATCACTCCGGAGGAATTGTGAAGCACTACAAAGCCCTTCACCCAATTAAAACACACCCAATAAAAACTTCTTCAGTAGTAGGAGAGACTGCAGACGACAGAAAAAATGTGAAAAATATCAGATTCAGCTACTTCCCCAATTAGCAAAAGGAGGCTGCTAAGTTTCTGTCACTAGCATTCATTCTCACAGAGATTTTCTCAATGGCCCAGACTCTGCAGTCATTAGTCAAACTTCTACCAACATTGAACTGAAGAGTAAAAAAATTTCTTCTTTGCTTTGGCATAAACCTGTTGACATCAATAGGGATGTCTAATATGTGAGAACAGAAGACGTTCAAGGATGCAGGGTTTGATCCCCTCCAAGGCTACAATCTTACTGGCATCACAGAGATGTGGTGGGATGACTCTTATGATTGGAGTGTTGGATTGGAGGGTTACAGACTCTTCAGGAAAGACAGGCTGGGGAGAAGAGGAGTGTGTTGCCCTCTATGTCAACAACCAGCTGGAGTGCATGAAGCTCCACCTGGGGATGAATGAAGACCCAATGGAGAGCTTATGGGTAAGGATTAATGGGAGCACAGGGGCAGATGATGTTACAGTAGGGTTCTGCTACAGACCACCTGACCAGAGTGACAGGGAGAACGAGGCCATATATATACAGATAGAAGCAGTATTGCATTTATGGGCCATGGTCCTCATGGGGGACTTCAACCACCCTGATATGTGTCGGAGGGAGAATACAGCAGGGTACAAGAAATCCAGGAAGTTCTTGGAATGTGTTGATGACAACTTTCTTCTTCAAATGGTAGAGGAGCCAACAAGGAAAGGAGCTGTGCTGGACATCATCCTTAACAACAAGGAAGGGCTGGTAGAGAATGTCAAACTCAAGGGTAGCCTTGGCTGCAGCAATCATGAAATGGTAGAATTCAAGATTCTTAGGGCAGCAAGGAGGATGCACAGCAAGCTCGCTACCCTGGACTTCAGGAGAGCAGACTTTGGACTCCTGAGAGGAGATCTCTGGTTGGCAGAGTAGTGTGGCAAAAAGGACTGGAGGGGAGAGGGGTCCAAGAAAGCTGGTTAGTATTCAAGGATCACCTCCTCCAAGCTCAGGAGAGGTGCATCCCAACAAAGAGGAAGTCAGGCAAAACAGCCAGGAGGCCTGCATGGATAAACAAGGAGCTCCTGGAAAAGCTCATAACCAAAAAGGAAGCCTATAAAGGGTGGAGGCAAGAATGGGTAGACTAGGAGGAATATAGAGAAACCGTTTGAGTGGCCAGGAACCAGACTAGGTAAGATAAAGCCCAGAAATAATTAGATCTGGCAAAGGACATCAAAGCCAATAGGAAAAATTTCTATAGATATGTCAGGGATAAAGGCAAGACTAGGGAAGCTATAGGTCCCCTCCAGAAGGAAATGGGAGAGCTGGTCACCCAGAAAATGGAAAAGGCTGAGCTACTGAACAACTTTTGCGCCTCGGTCTTCACTGGCAAGAGCTGTAACCACACTGCCAAAGTCACGGAAGGCAAAAACAAGGGCTATAAGAATTAAGAACTGCCCACTCACTGTAGGAGAAGATCAGGTTTGAGACCATCTAAAGAACCTGAAGGTGCATAAGTCCATGGGATCTGATGAAATTCATCCACGGGTCCTGAGGGAGCTGGTGGATCAAGTTGCCAAGGCACTCTCCATCATGTTTAACAAATCATGGTAATCTGGTGAAGTTCCTGCTGACTAGAAAAGGGGAAACATAACAACAGTATTCAAAAAGAGGAAAAAATGGAAGACCCAGGGAACTACAGGCTGGTTAGTCTCACGTCTGTGCCTGGCAAGATCATGGAGCAGATCCTTCTGGAATCTCTGCTAAGGTGTGTGGAAAATAAGGAGGTGTTTGGAGGCAGCCAACGTGGCTTCACCAAGGGCAAGTCATGCCTGACAACTTTAGTGGCCTTTTACGGTACTGCCACAGACTTGGTGGACAAGGGCAGGTCAACAGATGTCATCTACCAGGAATTATGCGAAGTATTCAACACTGTCCTGCATGACATACGGGTCTCCAAATTGGAAATCATGGATTTGATGGATGGACCACTTGGTGGATAAGGAACTGGCTGGATGGCCGCACTCAAAGGGTTGTGGTCAATGGATAAACGTCTAACTGGCAGCCAGTGATGAGTGGTGTTCCTCAGGGCTTGGTACTGGGACCACTATTATTTAACATCTTTGTTGGAGGCATGGACAGTGGGATAGAATGCACCCTCAGCAAGTTTGCTGATGACACCAAGTTCAGTGTCACGGTTGACATGCTGGAGGGAAAGGATGCCATCCAGAGAGACCTGGACAGGCTTGAGAGGTGGGCTAATGCAAATGGCATGAAGTTCAACCAAGCCAAGTGCAGGGTCCTGCACCTGGGACGTGGCAATCCCAAGCACAAATACAGGTTGGGCAGAGAATGGCTGGAGAGCAGCCCTGAGGAGGGACTTGGGAGCGCTTATGGATGAGAAGTTCAACATGAGCTGGCAGTGTGCGCTGGCAGCCCAGAAAGCCAACCACATCCTGGGCTGCATCATAAAAAGTGTGGCCAGCAGGTTGCGCGAGATGATTCTGCCCCTCTACTCTGCTCTCATGAGACCCCACTTGGAATACTGTGTCCAGCTTCGGAGTCCTCAGCACAGGAAGGACATCGACCTGTTGGAATGGATCCAGCAGAGGGCACCAAAAATGATCAGAGGGCTAGAGCACCTCTCCTACGAAGACAGGCTGAGAAAGTTGGGGGTGTTGAGTGTTGATTTGCCCTGTTGGAGGGTCAGAGGCACAAAAGCATAGAGGGGTCACATCTGTAGGGAAGAACAGAGAGGACAGGTGACCCAAAACTGACCAACTAGGGTACTCCATCTCATCCACATCATGTTCAGTATAAAAGCTGAGGGACCACAGGGCCAACTCTCTTCCTTCAATGGCTGACGTCCAAGAAGGATCTTGTCTGTTTGCCTGCCTTTGATCCCAATCCGTTCTTTCGTATATATATTGTGTCTATTTCATTATCGTGGTTTTTGTTTGGGTTTGGGTTTTTTTAATTTTAGTATTAATACTGCATTAAAGTATTATAGTTCATTCTAAACCTGTAAATCTCCTTTTCTCTTTCTCCTTTTTTTTTTTTTTTTTTTTTTTTTAATGGAGGGGCCATCTGTTAGTCTGGTTTTGGGACATTCACCCTGGTGAAGAGAAGGCTCTGGAGAGATCTTATAGCAGCCTTCTAGTATCTGAAGGGAGCCTATTGGAGAGCTTGAGATAGACTCGTTGTCAGGGAGTGTAGCAATAGGACAAGGGCTAATGGTTCTGAATTGGAAGAGGGGAGATTTAGATTAGATACCAGAAAGAAATTCTATCCTGTGAGGGTGGTGAGACAGGTTGCCCAAAGAAGTGGAAGCCCCATCCATGTAAGTGTTCAAGGCAAGGCTGGATGGGGCTTTGAGCAACCTGGTCTAGTGGGAGGTGTCCCTGCACATGGCAGGGGGTTTGGAACTTGATGATCTTCAAGGTCCTTTCCAACTCTAACAATTCTATGATTTGTAGTTTTGTAACGTGGTGCTGACGGCTTTAAGCAAAACTCAGACTAAAGCTCTGTAAACGCTAGCCCAGGACTGGGTTCAATACCTGCTCTACTGATCTCCATGCATGCGTTGCTCGATGACTCCTTTCATCATCACTAAAGCAGGAATAATGATGGAATTGCAGAATTATATGGAGTGGAGGGGACCTCTAGAGATCACCCAGTCCAAGCCCCTGCCAAAGTATGGTCACCCAGAGCAGGTTGGACAGGATGGTGTCCAGGCGGGTTTTGAACGTCTCTAGAGAAGGAATCACGGAACTGTCAGAGTTGGAAGGGACCTGAGAGATCTTCTCGTCCAACTCCCCTGCTAAAGTGGGATTGCCTAGAGCACATTACTCAAGACTGCATCCAGGCAGGTCTTGAAGATTTCCAGAGAAGGGGACTCCACAGTCTCCCTGTGCAGACTGTTCTAGTTGTCTGTCACCTGCACTGTAAATAAGATTTTTCTCATATTTGAATGGAACTTCCTGTGTTCCAGCTTGTGCCTGTTGCCCCCCTGTCCTGTCACTGGGAACCACGGAAAAGAGTCTGGCTCCATCCTCCTTCAACCAACCCTTCAGATAGTTTTAAGCACTAATAAGGTCTCCCCTCAGCCTTCTTTTCTCCAGGCTAAAGAGTCCCAGCTCTCTCAGCCTTTCCTCATAAGGGAGATGCTCCAATCATCTTTGTTGCCCTACACTGGACTCTCTCCAGTAGATTCCTGTCTCTCTCAACCTGGGGAGCCCAGAACTGGATGCAGTATTCCAGTTGTGGCCTCACCAGGGCAGAGTAGAGGGGGAGAATGACCTCCCTCGACCTTCTGGCCACACTCTTCCCTATGCGGCCCAGGATTCCATTGGCCCTCTTGGCAACAAGGACACATTGCTGGCTCATGGATAGTTTCCTATCTACCAAGACCCCCAGATCCTTCTCCTCAAAAGTGCTTTCCAGCAGGTCCACCCCTAACGTATATTGGTGCCTGGCATTCTTCCTCCCCAGGTGTAGGACCTTACACCTGCCCTTGTCGAACCTCATTAGGTTCTTCTCCGCTCAGCTCTCCAGCCTGTCCAGGTCATGCTGGACGGCAGCACAGCCTTCTGGAGTGTCAGCCAGCCCTCCCAGTTTGGTATCGTCAGCGAACTTGCTGAGGATACACTTGGTCCCCTCATCCAGGTCATTGATGAATATGTTGAACAAGACTGGACCGAGTACTGACCCTTGGGGAACACCACTGGTGACAGGCCTCCAACTTGACCCTGCTCCATTAATTACAACCCTCTGAGTCCTGTCACACATCCAGCTCTCAATCCCCCTCACTGCCCCCTCATCTAGCCCACGCTTCCTCAGTTTCCTAATGAGGATGTTATGGGAGACAGTGTCAAAAGCCTTGCTGAAGTCAAGGTAGATGACATCTGCTGCTCTCCCCTCATCCAGCCATCCAGTTATAACATGATAGAAGGCTATCAGATTGGTCAACCATGATTTACCCGTGGTAAATCCACGTTGACCACTTCCAATAACTTCCTGTTCTTCAACGTGTTTGGAGATGACATCCAGAACAAGTCGCTCCATTACCCTTCCGGGGACGGGGGTGAGACTGACTGGCCTGTAGTTCCTTGAGTTCTTCTCCTTGCCCTTTTTGAAGGCTGGAGTGACATTTGCCTTCCTCCCGTCTTCAGGCAGCTTTCCTGTTCTCTGTGACCTTTCAAAGATGATGGAGAGTGGCCCAGCAATAACATCTGCCAGTTCTCTCAGCACTTGTGGGTGCACCCCATCAGGGCCCACGGACTTATGGATGTCCAGTTTAGCTGAGTGGTCTCTAACTTGGTCCTCCTCTGCAGAGGGAAAATCTTCCTCTCTCCAAACCTTCCCCCTTGTCTCCAGGATCTGGGATTCATGAGGGACAGTTTTAGCAGTGAAGACCAAAGCAAAGAAGGCATTCAGTAACTCCACCTTCTCTGTGTCTTCCATCACTAAGGCACCCACCTCATTCATCAGTGAACCTACGTGTTCCCTAGTCTTCCTTTTTCTATCGATATATGGAAAGAACCTATTTTTGTTATCTTTAACCGTATTGGCCAAATTAAGTTCTGCTTGAGCTTTGGCCCTTTTAATTTTTCCCCTGCACAGCTTCATATCATCTTGGTATTGCTCATAAGTTGCCAACCCCCTTTTCCATAGACCATAAACTTTCCTTTTGTTCCTGAGGTCCAGCCAAAGCTCTCTATTTAGCCAGGCTTGTCTTCTTCCCTGTTGGCTTGTTTTTTGGGACCTGGGAATGGCCTTCTCCTGTGCTTTTAAGAATTTCTCCTTGAAGTATGACCAGCCTTTCTGGGCACCTATTCCCTTCAGGACTGTCTCCCAAGGGACACTCTCAACCATGCTCCTAAACAAGCTAAAGTCTGCCCTTTGGAAGTCCAAGGTGGCAGTTCTGCTGACTCCCCGCCTTGCTTCTCCAAGAATTTAAAACTCTATGATTTCCTGATCGCTCTGCACAAGATAACCTCCAACCTTTACATCCCCCACAAGACCTTCTCTGTTAACAAGAAGCAGGTCCAGTAGGGCACTTTCCCTGTCTGGCTCCCTCACCAGCTGTGTTAGGAAGTTGTCTTCCACACACTCCAGGAACCTCTGGGACCGTTCCCTCTCTGCTGTATTATATCTCCAGCAGACATCTGGAAAGTAGAAGTCTCCCACGAGAACAAGAGATCATGAGACCTCTGCCAGCTGCTTATAGAATATTTCATCAACTTCTACATCCTGGTTGGGGTGTTTATAGCAAACTCCCAGCATGATGTCTGCCTTACTGGCCTTCCCCTTGATTCCCCCATAGACACTCAACACTGTCATTCCCATTGTTAAGTTCTAGGCATTCAAATCTGTCCCTAACATAGAGGGCCACCCCACTGCCTCTCCTTCCTTGCCTATCCCTTTTGAACAGTTCGTAGCCATCAATTGCAGCACTCCAGTTGTGCAAGCCTTCCCACCACGTTTCTGTGATGACAACTATATCATGGTTTTCCTGCTGTACAATGGTACCTCCCACCTCCACTGAGACAACAGACCTTGCTAACACTTTTACCCACAAGCACGTGCATGCTGTTCCCAGGCTTCACTTTAGTAATCTCAGTTTCATCCCCATCCCCCTTCAAACGTAGTTTAAAGCCCTTTCAATGAGCTCTGCTAACACTTGTCCCAGGATCTTTCTTCCCCTTCAGGTTAGGCTTTCCCCACCTGTTGCCAGCAGGCCTGGTGTCCTGTAGATCAACCCATGATCAAAGAAACCAAAGTCCTGCCGGTTGCACCAGTCTTGGAGCCAGGAGTTAATCTGCTGGCTCTTCCTGTTTATCCCCTCATCAATGCCTGCAACTGGTGGGATAGAGGAGAACACTACTTGTACTCCTGATCCCTTAACCAGCCATCCCAGGGCCCTAAAGTCTCTCTTTATTGCCCTTAGACTTCTGGCAGCTACCTCATCACCATCTACTTGAAATATCAGTAATGGGTAGTAATCTGAGGGCTGAGTCTGGTCAACAAATGGGGCCCTCTGTTCCTGTGTGAGCTGATGCAGGCAGGATGCAGGAACAACTACAAAACCACGGATTAAAAGCAAAGCACAAATCTAATCTCAATACCTCATGGATCAGGAGCCATGCAGGGGACAGGCACCGTGAAGGGAGAGAGTCCTTATTAGCAAGAGAGTCAGTGCTAGCCAGAGTCCTCATTAACCAGAGCATGGAGGAGAGAGTAAACGAACCAACTCCCTGCTCTAACTGGTATTTCAAGGGTTCGAGCAGGCATAGCTCTTTCCCCAGCACTTTGATCTTCTTCAACAACAGGGCAGGAGTCTCAAGCAGCACTATATGTCCCCGAGTCCATCACAGACTTATCTAAGTGCAGCTGTTCTACCCGCAAACATACAAGACTAAAGAATTTGTATGATATATGTGTTTTCCAGCACCCCAGGTGGGAGTCACTTGAGTGTACTTACAATCCTCCTAGCAAATCTTCTGTTACTTTCCCACTTCCCCTCAGAAGGGAGTCACTTACTACAATTACCTTCCTTTTTTATCTTAATTGAGGAAGTCCTAAGGCGTGGGGGTGAGTGACTAGTCCTGGGCGACTCACTGGATGAATCTTTCTCTCCATCCTCATTTACCTGGCCCTCAGTTTCCAAAGCCCCATACCTATTGTGCAAGGGCAACTGGGAAGGTGAGGGGGGCTGGGAGGGGTTTCTCTTGCCCCTCCAAGGAGGGACCTGTCTCCATTCCCCCCATCCCTTAAGTCCCTTTCTTCTGCCTGATGACAGGAGGGAAGGGGATCATCCACTTCTTGTAGAGCCTCTACCTGATGCCTTTGCCTCAGGGTATGGCTCCACCAATCTATTTCACTTTCACATTCTCTGATAATTCTTAACCTTTCTACCTCCTCCCTCAGTTCAATCACCTGCCTGAGCAGATAGTTTATTTGATCGCACCACACACAGGCAGGTGTCTCTGGCTCCCTCGGGTACAAGTGCCAGACTCAAGCATTTGCTGCAGCCGGAGACCTGCACAGCCACATGTTTGCGCGGGAGCTCGATCTGAGTTCCCACATTCTTTCTTGCAGCGGCTTTTGGCTGTGTGCTGGCTATGTTCTCTTGAGCTGGGAGGGGACCAACCACTGCTTGCTCAGTGGAGGAGACTCCACCACCTCTCTGGGCAGCCTCTTCCAGGGCTCTGGCACCCTCAAAGGAAAGAAATTCCTCCTCCTGTTTAGATAGAACTTCCTGTGTTCAAGTAAAAAAAGGCTGGCCCCATCCTCCTGACACCCACCCTTTAAGTATTTATAAGCACCCATAAGATCCCCCCTCAGTCTTCGCTTCTCCAGACTAAAAAGACCCATGTCCCTTAGCCTTTCCTCATAAGATAGATGTTCTAGTCCCCTAATTATCTTTGTAGGCCTTTGCTGTACCCTCTTCAGCAGTTCCCTGTCCTTCTTGACCTTCTAATAGCACTGCTTCACCTGCCAGACATGTTAGGAGGATTAATGGATTAAATGACTGTGAGATACCTCGATAGCACAGTAATGGGAGTCACAGAAACACCCAAATTGCAATGGAAAGATCTAAGCCCAGGTGAGAATGATCATCTCCTATTCATGCTCCATGTGCTGCCACAGTGCTGGGAGTTCACCCACTCCCAAACCAGCCTGGTCATGACTTCTCAACCCCAAAAGCAGGAGCAGGAAAGCAGTGACCAGCCATGGGACAATACAGTGGAGAGGAAGGACCTCTCCATACCTCACCTGCAGGGAAAGGGGACGTGTCTCCATCAAGTGTGGGCACAGGAAGGGGCTAGGAAAAGTACAGGGGGGCAGAACTCTGTCTTCTTCTTTCATGCAAGAATTTTGTCCTCTCTGAATGACGAGCAAAAAGTTGTTTAAAAGGCAAGAAGGCACTTTAGGACAAGAAAAGAGCAATTAGACAAAGAAAGAGTGAGAAAATTTGTCAGGCTGAAACCATCAGAATCCAACACAGCCACATAGAAAGGATACAATGACATTAACTTAATAAATTTCTTCAGATTTCAAGTAAACGCTCATAGAATTTTTCAGCCTATTCCCCCTACTCTAACTCAACCAGAAAAAGTTGACAAAAGTGAAGCAGGCTTGCAATTCCTCTCTTCGTAGCCCCCAAAATGCCATGCAGTAGACCACCTGTCCCAGTCACTAAAGGCTGATAGATCTGTGCTAGTTCCTCCAGTTTCGCCCTGAGTAGACTACATGAAGAAATTTTCCTTCTCTCCTCAACACTTTCCTCGCGACTGGCTTTTTCAGTCTCATCACCTCTCAGAACAAACAGCTCAGAAATTTGGTTCAGTCCTGCACTGCAAATGTCCAAACTCACAGTGGAAAGTGGTGTTAATGGAAAGGACAGTGGGTTTTTCTATCAGCATTTATCTGAGTCCGAATACTTACAGAAAAAACCATGAGTAATACCCAGGAGAAAATATATGAATGTTTAAATAGTTTTCTTAACATAAAATTATATACTTTAACTATCCAGACTGCATCCCTACCATTTTATTATTTGTTAAATGCAGCAGGACAAAACACGTGACAGCCGACGCCAAAGCTACAAACCAGCAGAGGGTTCCAGGAGAAAACACTGTCACCATGCCCAGGTGCTTATATAGAATTATAGAATGGTTTAGGTTGGAAGGGACCTTAAAGATCATCTCATTCCAACCCCCCTGTCATGGGCAGGGACATCTCCCACTAGACCAGGTTGCTCAAAGCCCAATATATGTTATATTTCTATCAGGACAGCAAATTTCTTTATGTTCTTCAAGTGATCTCATCTTTTTTTGTTTTCTTTAAGTGATCTCTGCATTGAGAGATTTTCCTGGGTTGAGAGGCACAGGACCAATTTTTCTTCTAATGCTGGGAAAATTGCACTTTTAGAAGACTTTAGTGTCTGAATTCATGAAAATATTTACTTTTACTTAAGAAAGGTTGAGAAGACTTAAAAGCCAAATGCTCCTCACTTACCTACAGATGGTGCAAAGCAGAGGGAGAACCCCCCCAACCCATGGGAGTGACAATGATCCTGGCAGTGTGTTACTGTCCCCAGCAGCATTACGGATGGGACAGATACCCAGTCCTCATGGCTACCGCGATAGCACAGTAATGGGAGTCACAGGAACACCCAAATTGCAATGGAAAGATCTAAGCCCAGGTGAGAATGATCATCTCCTATTAATACTCCCTCACCAGCTGTGTTAGGAAGTTGTCTTCCACACATTCCAGGAACCTCTGGGACTGTTCTCTCTCTGCTGTGCTATATCTCCAGCAGACATCTGGGAAGTAGAAGTCTACCACAAGTACCAACTGGGGTACTCCATCCCATCCACATCATGCTCAGTATAAAAGCTGAGGGATCAAAGGGTCAGCATTCTTTTTTTGATGGCTGACNGGAGCTTGATACGGTTTTGTATATACTGTATACTTTTTTTTCCCCTTTTAAAAGTTTCTTTTTATTATTTATTATTTTATTATTATTTATATTTTCTTTACAGCAGTTTAGTTTTTTCTAAACTCCTAAATCTCTTTAATGTCTTCCTCTCCTCTTTTTCTTAGAGGGGGGAGAGGGGGGGACATCAACTGTTTTTTCTGATTTGTCAGAACCACGACACTTTTACATTAAGGGAAGATTAACCGCTGTAGATCTGTAGTCAACTTGTTTCAGTGGTGCATCAGCACCAGCAGCTGTATTCTACAATTATACTGTGCTAAGTGACTTTGATATTGATGTCTCATTGCTATCTTTTCTGAGTAGGCAATGGCTATATGCCAACGAACATTACAAAACTGACTGAGGGTGGACTATTTCCTCCTGGACACCAGAAACACTGCTTCGACTTCGAAAACATGTTGCTTCAATGTAACTGATGAAACAGCCAGCACAGAGCACAACGTTCAACATTCTCCAGGACTGAATGCATCAAATGGAACAACCTACTGGTGGTGCCTGCCTGGCTGAGGGGTTAAATTCCTTGACAGGAGGAACAGGACACCTGATTCAGAGCATTATTATAGAGATATGTTTATTCCTTTTTCCATATATGTTTATTGCATGCTTCTGTAAGTTAGTCTGTACTACAACCTGTAAGCCTAAATGAACATCTCCAGCTTTGTCACCCCCAGTGGAATTGGTCTCTTGAGCGAGGGGGTGGAATGTAGGAAAGTAATGAAAGATTGGCGAGGAGGACTGTAAACACGTTCAAGTGACTTGCAGGTGAGGTGCTGGAAAACACATATATCACACTAAGTGTTGTTTAGTTTTGTGTGCTCAATGAGTAGAACATCTGCACTTAGATAACATAGGCCTGGGATGGACTCAGGGGCACCTTATCAAACATGCCCAAGGCTCTTGCCCTGCTGTTGAAGAGATCAAAGCGCAGTGGAAAACTCTGCCTGCTGGAATCCTTGAAATACAGGCCAGAACAGCGAGTGTGAGTGCTCTTGCTCTCTCATTCCCTTACTAATAAGGACTCTCTTGCTAATAAGGACTTTCTCTCACTCCACAGTGCCTGCGTCCCCTGCTTGCCTGCGCCTGCCTGAGTGCTGCTTCAAAGATTCCCCAGTCCATGAGGTNAACATCTGCACTTAGATAACATAGGCCTGGGATGGACTCAGGGGCACCTTATCAAACATGCCCAAGGCTCTTGCCCTGCTGTTGAAGAGATCAAAGCGCAGTGGAAAACTCTGCCTGCTGGAATCCTTGAAATACAGGCCAGAACAGCGAGTGTGAGTGCTCTTGCTCTCTCATTCCCTTACTAATAAGGACTCTCTTGCTAATAAGGACTTTCTCTCACTCCACAGTGCCTGCGTCCCCTGCTTGCCTGCGCCTGCCTGAGTGCTGCTTCAAAGATTCCCCAGTCCATGAGGTATCCATTGAGATTAAATTTGTGCTTTGCCTTTAATCCGTGGGTTTGTGTTTTTTCCTGCATCCTACCTGCATCGGCTCACACACTTGGTGATTGTATTTAAAAAAAAAACCACATAAGGCAAAATGGAATGGTTGAATAAGGCAACGTGATTTCTGTTATGTTATTATTAATAATTAATAATTCTCTTAATAACACAGCAAGAGCTTATTCCAAAGCCCTCTGATGTCAATAGATTTCTTTCTAATGCTTGCAGTAATACCTGAACAGACCAGAAGGCCCAGGTTTTTCATGGTATTTAAGCACCTACCTCCTGTGCTGGACTCAAACACCTTTACAAAGGTGCTTCATGGCCCCCTAACTCAGAAGGCGGCAATGAAGTGATTGTGATATAACATATGGCAAATAACAGAGAGTGAGCCAAGAGTAATGTCCATATAAGAGGGTTCAGCGCTGTAGATTTAAATTTTGCAGCGTGTCGTGGTTTCAGCCAAATTTACCAAAAACCTGATTGACAGATGT
>VZRU01018360.1:499351-560657 GCA_013398155.1 Pedionomus torquatus | reverse complement strand
CAACAAACAAACAAACAAAAAAACAACCCAAAACCTAAAAAAAAGAAAAAAAAATTAAGAAGAATGAGAAGGGTGGGTAGAGTTTGATTATGAAGTTTCTACTGATTTTGCCTGAAGCATTTTCTGTCTCAGAGATGCTTTCTCACTTTGCTCCTTAAGGTTTTTTGTTTGCAGCTTGACTTTGCTCATTATTAATCTGGTGAATGCGTCCAGTGCAAGTCACTGAATGTACTCATTGGGAGCTGGGTTCACCTCGTAACATCCAGAAATCCATTCCTGAATTATGAACAACTGAGAAGGGACTCAGCTGCTGGTTGTTGTTCTTGCAGCAGCTCCGGGGTATGAAGCAGGGCCAGCTGTGAGCTGTAGCATACACACACAAAACCTGTCTTTCCATGAGACCTTTGCGGCACCAGGGAGACTAAAATAGCACAAGAATAGTTTCTTGAGGATGATCTCTGTTCTCACAGTACCCAAGATTGCTGGGTTGTACAGATTTCTGCCTCCTGTAGAACAAATGAGTGCAATGGTTGAATGTAATAGGAACCCGTTTTTCTTCTTCTCCTGGTTCTCCCAGAATATATTTAAAATTCGCTCTTAGGAGACCTCCCCACCTCATCTATGACTAGGCAGGGACGACATCACTGTCTGTACTATGCAGAGCTGTAATTTATTTATTCTTTCTAATTGTGACCTGGAATTCTTTGAGTTGTTTTTCCCTCTTGTGGAAAACATAATTCTCTCTCTTAGATCCTTACTTACAAACACTTGGTAAAGATTTCATGTCAGTTTTTTGCAATCTTTTTCACTTGTTACTAAATAACACTAGCACTCTCTTAGATGCCCTGTTGACATGTTGCCTCTTATATATTTGAAAAATTCTTATTTGTCTTTATTCCTTGAAAATCTTTTCCTCTCAGCCTTTCCTAGCCAAGTTTTATTCTTTTAGCTTTATGTCTGCACTACCTTGTCTACCTCTTCTCTCAAATACCTGTTTCATAGCTTTTAGTAACATAGACATTCATTTCTCTTTTTGTGCACGTTCTCTCAGTGATTTACTTCACTGAATCACCTTCATTCCTCTAAATCTGATGAATCACAAAATATTCCAGTCCAGTTTTGGCTTTTCCAAGACCACATAGCAAACCTAAGAGATAGGAAATAATTAAGGCTCAGTGTTGTATACCTAAAAGAAACACCTTCAGAAGGACCAGCAGTGTTTCATCAAGCAGTAGACCCTTTGTGGTGCCCAACCTCAGTGGAACTGCTGTCATGTTTAAAGCTAAACTACAACAATTGTTCTTAAGGACATGTGGTGGCCCTTGCTCCTAGGGCTTGGTTGCTCTCTGAATAAAATAGAAGCAATGCAATTATCTGATTCATTTTCACGGCAAACCCACGATTTTCCTTTAGAGTTTTATTTCTCAAAAGCTGCTTCTCCTCCCTCTCTCTCTCTCTCTCTCTCTCGTGAGATGTTCTGCTTTGAGTCTGAGAGTGCGCCTATTGACAATGGTAACAGGGTTTCCATTTGGCCTCATTTCACCACTCTGTTTCAGCCTAAGCCCTATCCCTTTGATTTCTGGGTCAGCTTCTGCTTGGTATGCAGTGTCTTGCCTGAAGTTCTGAGCATCCTGTTTCACTGTGCTGCTGGGTACTTCAGTGTCTCTCCTGATCAGGCCTATATATGTGCTTGCAGAGCCACCGTTTGACTACACTGCTTTGCCTAAAAGCAAAACTGGAAATTCCCAAGTTAAAAATGACACTATAGCTTCTTTTTGTTATTATATTCTCTTAAAAGCTGTCACATTGCACCACAAACACACTTTCTAGCAATGCAGCAAATTAAGCATGGTTTGGGGACTTTAACAGTGTTCCTGCTTACCAGGTAGCAAAGACTAAAGTAGGATGGCAGTACTTCAATGAGCCATCTGAAAGCTATTATATAGTCTCAGGTGAGATTACCACCTCTTCTGGTTTTCAGTTTAACTTTTGGTGGCAGCAGCTGTAGTCTTGGAAGAAGACAGGATGAAACAACAGCCTGGAATTACAGGGAAGCAGAAGGAGCCTCCAAGTAAGACACACTCCTTGACTGAAAAATCCTTTACATCTAAGCCTCTGACACTGCAAGTTCAGAGCAAGAGAGGAGAGGAGAAAGCAAGCCAGTGGTTCAGGCTGATAGAATTTAGTTTTACAGGAAGGGAAAAACCCCACTGTCTGTGACCACATAATCTTGCACAGTGTGTAACGTTTATAAAGAACAGGGGGTCACATATGGCTGGCTGTCAGCAAGAAACAGCAAGCTTGAATTAGCATTAAAAAAGCTGAGTATTTAAAAATAATATAACTACATGTTATATATAACTACAAGAGTAAATGTTTTCAACTGTGATAAGAGAACAGTCTTTCCTTCCTTCAGACTTGGACCTCTTTCCTTCCTTAATTTCTTCTGTCTTGTTAAATTATTTATAAAATATATACCAGTATTGAAAAGGCAGGACCTAAGGCAGCCAGCTTCTTTACTAGGCTAGTGGTCAATGTTTAACAAACAACTAACTTAGATCTGCAAATTGAAAAATTTTTACAGTTCTTTTTAAGTATTGCCACATCTGAGGAGGTGTTCAGGTCAGGAACACAGAGAACTGCTGTGCAAACAACTCATTTTGGGACGACTGTAGGAAACCACATTACTCCCTTACTAGCTTAAAGAGCCCCCATACTCTAGTTGTATGATCTCAGGAATGGGAACAAGAGCTGGCTATAGATAACTAGTGCTGGCTTTAACTGTGTGAGATCCTTGTAAGTAAGAAAGAAAGAGCTGGTTCTCAAGGAAAGAAAATGAGGCCAGTAAGAGATGCAGGCTTCCCTCTTCATCTTCTGCTACTTCCTGGGGGTTAGGGTTGTCAATGTACAATGCTGTATTTTAACACTGCTGATTATTCAAGTGACTATCAAAAAAATTACACTGCTGCAAAGAATATACTCAAGATATAGTGCCCAGAAAATGCCATGCACTTCAATGGGGAGCTTTTGCTAGAGAACAAAAGGCCTGGGGCTGCAAGAAAAGACAGAAGGAAGCATGGAGCCTGTGCTTCCCTGGAGGGAAAAAAAAAATCCATTATTTTATATTGATTATATCCATAAAACATTTTAAAATACTTTTTCCATCTTGTTCAAATCTTGATGTTTCAAAGTCATAGAAGAAAGGGGGGAAAATGACAAAGAACAAGGCAATGGTAGCTTTACAAGGAACAGAGGAGAGTAAGTGCAGCTTGCCCAACCCTTCTGTTCTTTATCCTGCCTTTCACTTGTTGCTACTCATGGGAGTCCAATACCAGAGGTTTGTACAAGCAAGGATGACAAAAGGAACTGGAGTGGAGGGTAGAAGGTGTGGGATAGCTGAGGGGTTGCTTTCTCATGGCTGGGGCTTGACTCCTGAGCATCTGCCAATGATGACCAAAGCCCATTCAGAGTAGAAAAGGGCTTTCTCCTCTCTGCTGTATTTTCTTGGTCATTCATTGTCAGCTTTATTGTTTAGAATAAAGTGCCATTATAGGGTAAGTCATGAAAACAATATTCTGTTGAGATAGCACCTAGCAAAAGCAATGAAAGAAGCAGCTTGCATGAGCCTAATCTGACAACTGGAGTGAGGAGATAGCTCCTACATCAACAGGAGCTGCTGGAAAAGCTGTTTCACCCCACTGCCCCCAACCTTCTCACGCTTGTTCTCACCCTCTGTCCATCTCCTTCTCTCTGCTGCTCTTTCCCAGAGTTTCTGAGCTTGGAAGAGGTTGGATTTCTGCCAATCCATTGGATCAGAGTGAATTCTGGGACCCCTGTGAGGGAGGCCTTTGACTGCTTGTACTCTTTCTGATGGTTTACTTCTTGGCCTTTTCTTCCTAACAGGGCAGAAAGGTGAGGAAGAAGGACAGAGAGGGAGGCTCCTGCAGACTGCCTGGGGCAATGTGATTGCAGCTGCCCCTTGACATATCAGAATGGACAAGTAGGTGACAGGTGTGATCTGATCTGTTAGTGCTGCTCAGCAGAGGAGAATTATGTTATCTTGAACAAGGCAATAACCCTTTGTTTAATTTTATCATTTTGAAAGTGTACTGTATCTATGTTATGCATTTACAGAGAGTTAGTGTCTGCTCACAGAGAGCCCTGCCTCCTCCTGATGTGATGATCAGGACACTTTACTGAAGTGTGGTGTGATGGTAGAGGCAGCAGTTGCTACATATTTTCCTACAGGAAACAAGAAAATGGTGGGGGGAGAGGGGGTCTTTGGTTGTTTTTTTGTTGTTTTTTTTTTTTGTTGTTGTTTTGGTTTGGGGCTTTTTTGTGGGAAAAAGAACTTAATTGGAAACACACTTTACTAGAATGTAAAATGACCAATATTTTAATCTCATTTTCTGTTAACTTTGTGATGACTTTAGTTACAGGCTTCAATGGAAAAGTAAAATGTTTGCATCTAGTTTATGTACTGGCTGACCAGTGTGCCTCTAGTCCTGGCTCTTCCCCACAAATACAGTCTGTTGTGGCTTTGTTATCTGTCTCACCCCTCCTCCTCCACCTCACTTTTGCCTCTTCTTTCCAGCAGAGCTCTGGAAGTGCCTGCCAGTCCAGCAGTTAGTCTGCTCTGCACAGCTCCCCCAAATGCCCCGCTCCCCTACCTCCACATTTGGTTTACCCTGTTGAGATCAGGGCCTTGGCATGTGTTCTTCTCTGGGACATGTACTTTTCTCCATGGTACTATTTATTGCATATTCTGTCTTTCCCAATTAATTATTTATTCAAGCATGCAGTTCACATCCTCCCACAGTGGGGATTAGAGAAGGGTCCTGCTTGGTAAATGGGAGAGGTTTTTTATCCATTCACTTTTTATCTGTGGCAGTTCTTTCATTGCTGAAGTCACTATTTCTGGCACTGCTGTGATTTCCATGCTGTGATCTTGTTCAAATGAACTTGATATTCTTGTGCCTCTTCTCCAAGTGATAGGCATTGCCCATAGCTTGACATGTTGTTTTTCAGTCAGTTCCAGCTATGAGTTCCTTCCACCTTTCTGGTTCTAGTCTTTTTCTTCATGGTAGATAATATTCACTCTCTTGCCTGCAGTAGAGGAGGACTGTCCTCTCCCCATCAGTTCTGGTCTGGACTGACTGACTTCCTCTGCTTGCCAGGTTCAAATGGCTTTCTCAGAAGCACCCCTTGCAACTGAGACTGGTGCCTTGCTATTGGATTGTCCAAACTTTATCTCTGTTGCCAGAGGTCTCTTTTGCAGACTGTTTCTAAACATGTCTCTGAGATGTAGTAATCTTTTTTGGTTGCAGCTCTGCTCCTTTCTCTGTATTACCTCTCCCCACACACTTTCTTTGCCCAGAGTAAATAAGAACTATGCAAATGTCATCTTATTCAGGACTAGCGCTGGCCCAAAAAAAGTTCCCTGCCCTGACAGTTGCTCTCCTTTTGGCAGCCACATTACTGTCTGCAGGACTTTCTAAACCTTCTCCAGTTGTATCACACATTCCTGGAGAAATTCCAGATCTGACAGCACTTATAATTGTTTCTGTTTTTTTTAACTTTATGTCTTATCTTATTTTACTCTAAGTATTTGGTATTGTCCTGAAGTCACCCTTAGCCAAAGAGGGTGGCAGGGATTTGCCTCATTCAGTGTCCAAGCTCCAGCAGCCTGGCATGGTGTAACATGAGAATTGGCATAAATGGAAAATCAGTTCCAAATGTCTCGTGCCAGCACATGTAGGAATGTGTTGACTGCAGACAGTGTTGTGTGGATTCCGCAGATAAGCATATTCCCTGCTATACCATCATTCAGTGCACAACCTGCCCTAAATGCATGGATCTGCTCCTTTACAGATGGAGCAGTTCTTAGTGCAGTTCTGTTTTCTTTAATGATCTATAGTGTGTTCACCATCTTTTTGATCTGTCCTTTTCTAGCTAAATCTGTCTCAAATATACCATGCACCACAGGTATGTAGGAAAGTCAGATGGCTCTATAGTGGCTCCTCACCAATTAAAAAATATCCCCTGTGAATGAATACAGTCAAGTGCTGTAGTTTGACCCACCAATACATTCTTTTCCTGCAGCCCATCCACTTATTAAAGCTGCTGATTGTGAAAGCTGAACGTCTTTCTGTAGAAATTAAACTACCGCTGAAGAGTCCTTTGGTGAGGGATGTTCACCTCTCTCCACAAACAGCCCAAGCGATTGAGGAGGGCTGGAATTCACCTGCAGAAACTAAGAGCAGCTTCTCTATAGGCATTGTTCCAATTTAGAGACTGAAATAGTGGCCTCTGGCCCCTGCCCTACATGGAAGGATAATGTGCGAGTTTTGGGCCAATGGATTTGCCTAAGTGTAGAGCCAGCACGGAGAAATATAATACAGAGCATTTGTTAAGTATCTCCTTTTCTTGAGTGCAGCTTGACAAGCTGTACCTGTTTACCACTAGAGTTTGCATTTTCTCACTTGGTAACATCTGTAAGGCACCATGCCTTCTTTTCTATGTTGGAAATCCTTAAGCTGGCTTTGAGAAGTCTTGTACCTATACATTGCTAAACTGCATGCAGATCTGAAGTCAGTTCAGCACTGACTTAACTGGGAGTCTCTGAAGCACCCTGCCTTGCCAGGGAGACGCAAGCCTGCTGCATGCCATGCTCTCTATGCATCCCCAGGGATGCTCTTAAAATGTAAGCAAATGTCACTGCATGGCAATCAGACAGCAGACATTGGTGAACAAGTTAAATTTCACTGAACCAGCAATGATACGCATGATCTTCTACCTGGCCCAGAGTGGTTCACAATTGGAGCTATTTTCCCTTGAGAGTCCTGAAAAGAGGACTATTGTCTACTGCTGATTGCCACTGTTTTTTGACAGCAAAGTGAATCACTTTTTAAAGACAATGACTTGTTTACTTTCATTGAAACTTGATGATATTTCCTAATAGAATTTGAGCAAATCTACCAGATGTTTCATCCCACTCTGCTTTTCTGGCAGGTCTACAAGATAGAATGCTGACTAAGGCTAATAAATCAGGCTGTGTATGAAAGGCTTGGGGAGAGAATACAATATATATGCCTGAAACAATAGGAATATCTTACCCCATCGATCCTTGGGAATTCCTGATGTTTCCTGTGCTTTTCTTAGAGACTGATCTCAAATACAAGAGGGGAAGGGGGTCCTGTTCTATTCTTGTAGCCTGTGGTGAGACACAGCTTTGTCTAACAGCACTCCTTGTGCTGGCATTGGAGATCATAGACATAAAAATGATTAATACAATTCTATAGTCAGGCAATTATCTATCCAGCTGGGAGAAAATGGGAAATAAGAGTTTAAGGTGCATTCAGAGTCTGGCTGTGACCCAGCGAAGTACTGTATTGCTCTACAAAATAATATTCCCTTCCTCATCCATCTCCTTCTCTTCTACCCCCCTCCCCCCCCTCCCTGTTTGCTTTGTTCAGTTTCTACTCATCTTTTTGCTTCCTCATTGCCCTATCCAGCAGAGATCTGCTCATTCCCTTGGAATCAGAAAATAAAGCCACCTGTAGAAGATTATTTTCTTTTAAGGCCTTGCATTGCATGTGTTAACCACACAGAACTGTTTTAAATCACAGTTCTACTCCTCTTTTAATTACAGTAGCTGATTTAGTTTACTGAGTATTGTCTTTGCAAGTTTGTGACATTCAGACTTTTTTTGGCCTGGACACCTGCTTTCTTTTCTCTGCTCTTGCTTTTATTTTCTCTCACCATACTTCTGCCAGCTCTCTATGTATTCCCCTCCTTGTTTGTCTCCTCCCTATGTATCAGGAAAAAGCAGCTGAAGTTTCCACATCATCTTCCAAGCAGAGAAATTGATATAGGAAATACTATTCCTGTTTGTCTGACTGCAGTAGGAAAACTCATAGACCAGCAGTACTTGTGCTAGTGATACCTGGTTCTCCAGGGTGGAAGAGGTGCAGCATCATGTCACTCTAACCCTTGCTTGGAGTGACTTACTTGACATGCCCACTATGTGGCTAAAGGCCGTGCTAGCTGCAGGGCTTGCAGTACGGCTCCTCCTGTATGGCCATTTCTGAGTATACTTACACCATGGTGACAGTGGTACCAAGCAACTCCTTTTTCTGTCCAGGAGATGTAAAATCAGGATACTGAATTATAGCAAAGTATTTTTTAAATAAACACATGGGAACACATGGACCCATAAAGAACAGATTGCCTTTGAATAAAGTTTATCCATCTGAATAGCAGTATCTGGTGAAATGAAGTTGAATTTTTAAATCACAATCATATTATTTAAGCAAGCTGCATTATTCTGTGTGTTGCCTTTATCTGAAGATTGCAGGCATTTATGACTATCTGTTATTTTACCTTTATACGGCTGTTTTCATCATGAAAGGTCACAGAAATTTGCCACGTGACAGTGTCACCGTCTCATCCAGTGTGTTACAAAGGAACAGAGAGAAGGGGAATGTCTAGCCCAAGACTGCTTTAGCAAATTGCTACACTTAGGAAAAGGCTGTAAAGCCATTCCACTACATTTTAAATGCTGTGTCTGAGCAGCCTATGCTCAATGAATTGCATGGTGTTCAAATTGTCTGCAAGGGGGAGAGCTGAGCTGGCTATACTAGGATTAAACCTGTACTTGTGGCAGTTGGTATTCCTCAGCCCACGCTTGGGACCATGAAACAATTCCAAAACCAGGGCTCTGAAAATCCAGCAGCATCTTGAGGGTTAAAGGGCTGGAAAAGGCAACATTGACTATCCTCCAACTCCTCAGGTTTTAAACCATCAATACCTGAAGTTACTGTGTGATGTTCAGCCTGTGTCTGCTGAGTGGGTCTGCACAGCTGGCACCACTCCAGCTGCAGCTGCTCTTTAAAGTTGGAAAAACTGCTTGGAAAGGTGGGGGGTGGTGTATTAAAAATACTGTTTTCTCAGCTTTGTGAATAGTTCAGTGTGTTGTGTCTTGTTCCCTCTTCCCCCCCTGCCCGTTCCCCTTAAACAGCAGTTTCTGCTTAGCTTGTGTCCCACCACTTGTACTCTCCCTGTAGCCTTAAAGGAGCACAGACCAAACCTCAGCAATTTTCAACAAGGCCACAGAGTTATTGGAAAGGTTCCCAGTGGCTTCTTCAGTGAGCTTTAAAAGGCAGGCTCCAGTGCTTCCAATGCTGCTGTAAATAATGTCTAGAAGGGGCCAGAGAAGGAACGGGGTACACAAGGCCTTGCTTCAAGCTTGTCTTTCATTTCCTTTGTCTCTTCTAAGAGAAACAAGGGAGTTAATTTCATATAACTTGGCACATCTGATTGTTGAGCCCGTAGGGGTCTCTTCGGGACTGCCTCTTGCACCGACAGGACTTCAGGCTCCAGGTTTTACTTGGAGGAGCCAGAGCGGCCTCTCGGGTGCCTGGAGGGGAGAGCACAAAGTGTTAAATGCAGGAAGAATGATAAAAACAAAGGCAATTTTCAGGCTTTGATCTGTCACTTGGCAGATCCTGGGGACAAGCTTGTCTGGAGCTATCTCTGTAGCAGAGTTTGGGAGTAGCTGAGCAAGGCACTGCTCAGCCTGGGGGATGAAAGTGCATCCGAGAGCAAAGGGGCACGGTGTCCTCTGAAGCAGGAGCTGCAAAATAGAAATGTAGTGCTGCTCTCAGCTGGGAAACCAACAGGGAGGACGTGTTTCCCTCCTTTCTCTCTTTCTGGGGATTTTTCAACAGGTTAAGTTGGATCTGGTTGTTAACAATTGAAGGTACTAAGAAAGACAAATGCAGCATCTGCAGATAGAAGGAAGGTTAGTATTATTAGGGTGGAATTAGTAGCCAGATGAAACGACAAATATTAAGTTATGGAAACCTTACTGTATTATTCCCTTAATTCACCAGAAGGTAACAAGGAGACAAATTAAATATAGAAGCTAGAGATGACAGAACTCAAAGAATGTCTTTGCTCTTGTTCAACACTAGGATACAGAATGCACAATTTCATGCAAATCAGACTTCATTTATTTTCTGTTTTGCTTCTTCAGTTAAATACGAGATGAATGAGAACAAGAGCTTTTTTCAGCATCCCATACCTAGTAAATTCATTCTGGGAACAGAGGAAATAGAGTGAATATGATTCTGGACAATGACATTGCCAATGATCCAAAAATATTTGCACTGGGTGACCTGAATAGTCTCTTGAATATAAATGAACCACAGGGGAAAATTTCTATTAAGAGCAAATGCAATAGCTAAAAGGGTGATATTGCTGTATTGGAAATATGCAGAAAGATTAAAGCTTACTGAATTGTACACAGGATTAAGTGAATTGACACATGTGAAGAAAAGTATTACAATAATAATCATGTTTTTGTTCTTTGGGAATCTTTCTGGGAAATATAGTAGTGATTTTCAGAGAGTTACGACTGAATTGTCATACTATACTTAATAAGTTACTGCTATACCAGAATGATGGAATGTATTAATATGTAAAGTGGCGATCCATAATTGTATTCTAACACTAGACAGTGAAAAAACACAAGCATTTGAAATAAAATTAAACTTTGTATGTTAAAATGGATGTGGTTTGCTTACTGGGTTATCACACACAACTTTCTACTTCTGATTGGCCCTTGGGGGACCAACCATACCATAGACGAACTAAAATACACATAAGGGCAGAGAACTTTGCCCATGCTGTGCCGGAGGAACCGCAATTTCTTGGTCATCTTTTCTTTGCTAACACTTTGTGCTGTTCCTCTATAGGATGATCCTGTTGAAACAGAGCCAAACAAAAGCATTAGCTGGTGAACCTGTTGGGAATGAGATGGCTGTGGCTATTACTGCTTCTCTTCTACAGCCTAATGTCTGTCTAAATCATGAGCACTTTTCTCAAAGTCAGTCAACCTAGGCTACACAAAGGCTTCTAAGTGTGGGGGTTAAAAACTAGTACACTGGGCCAGGGAAATTGGCAAGGGCCTATCTGTCCTTTCACAAAGTTTCAGGCTAGTTGTCAGTGCCTTGTATTTCTTATCAGGTTAAGTCGAACTGGTTAAAATCACTATGCATTGAAGGTTAAACCAGAAATAGCATTGTTACATCTCTGTTTTTACAGCCTTAGAACTTGCCAAGGCACTGTTTGCCACAAAATTTTTCCATGCATAGTCTCCAGCAAGTGTTAGTCGCTTTTTCATTAGCCCTTTTGAGTTCTTAGGTGGAGCCAAATGATTCACAAATCTTTGTAATTTACTGAGGCAAGACAATCATATCGCAGTGTTCGCTTTCAGTAAATGATAATAGCAACCACTTCTTCATTAATGGGCTGTTAGGTGTGTCTTTTATGGCCTAAGTTGTACAAAATGATGTTTCACACAAATGCTTAATACGTATCTTCCTATGTGGCACTTGAAATTTTGCAACTGACCTGTAATCTCGGGTTTTGCAGCACCCGAGAGCAAGATAGTTCCTAGCTGAACATCTTGAACAGTAAGGATTCTAATGCCAGCTAATTCAGGTAAATCATTAGTTCCTCATAGCATAGAAGTACAAAGTGGTTGTGACCTGCCTGTTTTCCATGGCTTTGAGGATTAGCAAAGCTTTACTTTGAATTCACAGAGGTTAAAAAATGTTTCTTGACAAAACAACTGTTACTCACCTCCTTAGAAAATCCACTAATTGGGGAGTGGCCAAACAAAAGCTCTTTGACTCCAGCTTTGCAGTTAATGCCAAAATATTGAGGGACAATATACGGCTTTTAATCATTGCACACAAGAGTGTAGATGAACAAAGAAAGGATCTGATCCAGCATTGCCCAATGTCTTCTTTGAGGCCACTGCAGTGGTGCACAGAGAGGGTGGCTTGCTGATTGAGGTGCCTGGCAATTGGGGCTGTTCCTGGAGATCTTCTTTTGTTGTCCTTGATAGTACAGAGCTACTTTTTTGGCAGAAGGAGGTGTGCTTACCTGGAAATGTTTATGATGGCAAGTAGGGATGGAATCTGGGCCTGGCTTTGTGGTCAGTTTGCATTAGTAAAACCTGAGGGATTGATCCTGACAAAATGCTAAAGGATGGAGATAGACCATTGTGCTAGTGATGTTGTGCCAGACATGGTAGCAGTGCTGTGCTCTATCACCTTTTTGACCTTCCTCCATGTACTTCCAGGTAGTGCCTGAAATCGTTACCTGTCATAAACTGCTAACTGTATCATGTATTACTTCCCCACAACAGTCACTTGGACTACAGAGGGCTGTGTAGGTTTTTTATGGTAGGGATTGGGGGGGTTTTGTTGCTCTTGTCATCTGTGCTGGGATTTGGTTTTAATGCTAGAAACATGCTTGGCACCGATGGTAGGAATGTAAGACACTGTTACTCTGGGGAATTCTTTGTGCAGTCTTGCCCTGGATAGTATCCTGTAGAAATGAGTTTTACTGTTACAGCAGAAGGAAAGTGTAACCCCAGTAAAGAAACACAGTTGATGATTGCAGTTCTTAAATTGCAGAGGATGTTCTTGAGCAATTTTGTTGCTATGTTGGAGAGTATCAGGAATGGTCAACAAATGGCCTTGACCTATTATCCCAATGTCTGCTGTATGTCAACCTTGAATTACTGAAACTCAAATCATTTGAGTTATAAGTGAATTATAAAACATAGTACTGAGATCAGAGTAGGAACTACTTTTCCTGAAAGGTGAATCAAATGTTGGCCGGTTACAGCATAGATGGAAGCCAGGTGAGTGTCTGAAAGTTCAAGTAATTATACAGAAGATGGCTGTGCCATTTTGGGTGCTGAAGCCTGCTGAAGATGCCTGCAACCTTTGCCCAGGATTTATGCTCCAACAAAGAAATGCCTTCAAATGCGCACTTCTTTGGTGGTGGTCACTATGTTTTTTTGATGGAGGGGCTTTGGATCCCCTTCTGACATGCTCAGCCCTCAACTCTTTTCTGAATTTTGAACATTCTGGTTAGATGGGGTTTCTGGGATGACACAGACACAACATGAATAATTTATAGCATTTCAAAAATTCTGATTTTGCTGTCTGGGGAAATGTACTAACTAGAGTTTGTTGCATTTAAAAGCAGAAAGTTATTTTTATTGTAAAACCCCAGACTGCATTTGAATATTCTTGTGCTCTGCTATGTCCCATCTCTTGCTCCCTGTCAATAAGCAAGATCTTTCAGTGCTTGTTCAGTAAGAAAGTGATTCTACATTATTTCCTACTGAGGTTTCTGCTGGAGTGGGCTGGCTGTAAAGAAGCAGCAACTCCTTTACATTCAGTAACCATACCATTTTCTCTATCAGCATGGAGCATTTGACTCATGTGCCCTAGAAAATAACTCCACACTCCCACTATGTGCTCAATATACTGAGCTGAGTTCTAAACCTGACCTGCAGTTCTGGGATGCAAACTCATGATCAAAATCACTGGATGCAGGAGGTCAGTTTTTCAGCATCCTGAGTCTCTGGGGTGAGAGTCCACTATTTAAGGAGTAGTGTTGTGAATTCAAAACAGGTTAATGCTTTCTAAGGTCTAGTGAAGTTACAAAAACACAGTACAAAAGAGCATGTCTGCCTTAAATAAAAGCTGATTATAGAGCTCAATCCTGTTTCTATTAAAGTCAATAAGGGGATCATGCTTCAAAATTTCACCCAGTCTGGGTCAGGGTCTTTTACAGGGGGCAAAAAAATTCTGTATGAAAGATTGAGAAACTTGGTTTCCAGAGGAAGCAGGAATTCTACTCTTGCAGTAATGTGATGCAAGTATGCTCTTCATGGAGTTTATTTCATAAACAATACAAAAATAGTGGTTCTGTCTACAGTGTTTTCCCCTACACAGCATCTTGGACTCTATTGAACACTGGGCCCTAGGAAGCAGTATGCTTACCTTCAACAGGATTTTACACTCTGCATAATCCAGGGACTGGGTTTTCATTACAGTTAATAGGGGATGGGGTAACTAATATTTTAAGCCAGATCTGGGGTAGTGAATGTGTAACAGAGTTTTGAGTCATTTAATTTTATTGATTTGATACTCTCAGGATGTGCTTGATCCAGAGATGCCAGGTTAAAAGTCTTGGATACAGGCTCACCTCCTACTGTAATTATCAGAAAGACATCTGATCTGTCTGCAGGCATAAATTAGATATTTGTATGTACACTAGATATTTGTATGCCTCCTGAGAACTTTGGCTTCCTTTATTGGTAACTTTTTGTTTCATGATCCTTGCTCTGAATTTCTTGTTTGCCATTCCTTATTTCTCATAATGGGAACCGTGTTGCTGAATTCACCCAATAAAGAAGTGTCTGCTAATACTTGCTCTTCAGGGTGAGTTTGTGACGAGCAGGCTGGGATTTGAGAGAATGCTGCAGAAACCTGCTTCTGAGACCCATTTCTGACATCTCACTGTAGCAACACCCTTGGTTGCAGTGAACTCGCCTCATCCAGACTGCCCTGGCTTAGGAGTAATTTTCTTGTTTTCCTGTAGCTGCCCATGGTTTTGCTAAAAGCTGAGAAGCATATATTGAAAGTACCCTAGAGAGTTGTGAGCCATGTGGCTGCTCTGTTAATTTTAATGGTAGCCCTGTGTTAGACCTCTGTATGTTGCTGTGGGAAAAAAGTGCCCTCTGAATTTTAATTCAATAATCATGAAGACCTAATGTCACTTTTCCTTAAAGGAATGGGCAGCAAAGGATTCCTTGATGCATTTTGCTTTTGTTTTGGAGCATGAAAAATGAAGGATGTTTATGAGTTTGTTATGTAAATCCACTTGGTTATTTCTGAAAAACATTGTTTATAGATATTTCACAAACTTTTTGGACATTCTCAGAAACAGAAATTAATATAATGGTATGAACAAGTAAAGAAAGTGCTTTTTCTGATGTTCTGATGTCTATAGAAATGAATGAAGTATTTTTAGGAGTGAATTCTGAATGTGTTAATTTGCTGATCATCTTCGCTACTAACCAGAGATTGACAGAGAGGTGTCAAGTGCAGTATTCCCAAGCCAATGGGGAGAGCTGGAGACAGACTGCACAGCCAGTGCTGGTTTTTTTTCTGCTTTGTTCCCCTTACTACAGACATTGGCTTTATTGTTTGTCTAGTCGTATTAGTAAATCCAGAGGGACTGTGTCCCCATGGCTCAAGGTCCCTCTGCGCACCCATGTACAGTAAGAGTCCTGCCCCAGGTGCTGCTTATAGTGCTAGATGTTACCTACAGAGTACTGTTTCCCTCCCACACAGGGTCTCAGCTTTACCAAAGTTGGATCTCCTTCAAAGAGCGCAGCCTTCACAGTCCTAACAAGCTTTCATCCATAAGACTTCTTTGTTTTTTCCTCCCCTCCCTCTGCTTTAGCATCACTTCTCTTGTTCTTTGAACAGAACATCTCATGTTCCTCCGCTGTTCTGCAGCTTGCTTGTATGCATTACTGACTTGGGAGCTCAAGGCCAAAGATTCTTCTAATCCTTCTGTCCTACCTACTTTCAATACATTCAAAGAATCCTAAAAGTGACTCTCTGGCTCTGTATGTCGCATGGGATGGACTGAGGATTGTACCTAAGCCACTTTCAATTCTCACAGTGCTTCCCGTCCCTACTGGCCAAGGAAGCCACACATCCTTTTCCTGGTAAGTTAAAGAGGAGTTCAAAGACTTGCCCGTGTGGTTTCCTTCCTACCATTAAGCAGATCCATCTCTATACATCAAACATAATTTTCTTTTGCAGCCAGTCAACTCTCTTGATTGTGCTCTTTGCTGATCTGGTAGTTATTTTTGTTGCCTCTATGGAGGTCTGCTCTCAGCACACCCAGAGCCAATGTTCCTGACAGGCAGCACAATCCTGGAGTGCCTTGGCAGGCTGCCTGTGTCTGTCCTGCAGGCCCCGGGGGGACTCTCACACATTTTGCCACTTACTTTCCTCTTTCCTGGAGATCTAATGCAATTTTGCAAGTAGTCACTTGGAGCCATACTTCGCTTTGCCCTGGAATATTTTTTAATTTATTTTTAGTAAACGTTTGTCAGTGTTTCTAACATTGCGCCTCCAGCAACATGGCCTGGACTGAAGCCATGCAGCAGTCTGACAACCTGTTAGGCAAGTCTCCTATCAATTAGGCTGCAGCTGTCATTGGATCTATTCTCAGCCTCCTTGGTACGTGTTTGCAAATAACAGGGGCTGCTGTTTTGCAGCTCTTGACTTTTTTCCTCCATAGCCAGGCAAGAACATTTTGTCCCTAGAATTTTCCATCTCCTTTGTTTTTGCTTTCTAATCATCTTTGCTTTATTCTCCTAGGAATATATGTTTATCAAGGGTATTTTTATAAGTAAAGTCTCTGCTCTCTGTTGTAATGCACAAAACAAGGCAATCCTCCCCCAAAGAAACAAAAAAAAAAGGAATATCTCACTCAAGGCTATACCTTGATCCTTTAAATGTTTTCAGACTTTCTCCAAAGCATCCAAACTGCTTCTTACCTGTGGGGAGCTGCCATTTCGAAAGGCTGTGTTGCATGGAAGCTCTCCGTGGGGGCTGCCTTGTTTCTGCTGATGTTTGAGCTTCGAGGTGATATGTGTGTTTTATTATCAGGTTTGCCACAGCTGGAAAGAGAGTCCCTGACAATGTACAATCTGTTAGAATTCCATCTTATACGTTATACCATTTGCAGTTTTCTCTTCTCCTATAAAAATAATGAAAATCGCTCTATAACTTTTTTCCAGATGTTGCACACAGCATGGTGGTACTTGATACTAATATTTCATTCAATAATCTATGGAGCACAGCCCAGTTTGTATTAGACAGAGTGACCACAATTAGGCATATAGTTTTCTTGTTTTGCTTCAGAATTAGGGTGTTCAAGCAAAGCAGAAGCACCCAGGGCATTTCATCCTTGGGCTGACTGAAAAATACATTTTGATATTATGCTGTCATTTCTTTCACCCGGCAGGCTTCACACAAAAACAGTGGAAACTGTTCCAGTTTCCTCTCAATCTGTAGGTCCTAACAACAGGTCTCCAGCCAGCTTGCAGTTTTGGAGGCAGAACCAGCCCATCACAGGCAGATTGAAACAGTTAAGTTCAGATCAGCTCATGCTGAATTGGCAAAAGTCCCTACACTTTCCTGGTGGGAGAGTAAGGACAGGGCTTTTTTCTATCCTTTCTAAATAGCACACAATACTGCAAGATGCTTCCCCTGCAACATCACTCAATGTTTACTCTGCAAGAACGTCTGCAAGAAGCTCACCTAGTGTTGTAGCTGTGCTGGCATTCAGAGGCATCTTGAAGTTTTTGTGTATAAAGTTTCCTCAAGCTATCTGTGTGGCCCAACAAAGCTCTTGGGCACTGTAAGTGTTAATACAGCACTGCCTCTTTGTGTTTTCTGGAGTACAGAAAGCCCGTGACAGGAAGGCTCCACCAGGACTGTGAGGTTTGGTGTCACACCACCAAGGTATGGGTCAACTTGGTTAGTGAAGGGAGTCTGTGGGGCTCAAAGCAGCTGCTCGGCATGTGAGAAGGGCTTCTGTGGGCAAAATTAGGAGTGCTAGGATGTGTAGAAGGCCTAGGGCATTGCTGGGTTGCTTAGTAGTGCATTAGCACCTCAGAAAGACCTGAGTGCTTTTGTGATCCTTGTGAAGCACTTCCTAGGTGTCTGTTTCCATCTTCCTCTACCAGGGGAAAAGTGGCTCTAAATCTCTTGGGAAGCTACTATTTAGACTAGGATGTAGGCTCTTCAGGTTCTTCATTAAATATTTGGAAATAGATCCTGTTGAGCGGCAACTGCAGAACTCAGGCTGAGACATTTGAGGTTTTCTCAAGTACTTATTTAATGAAAAGCACATTTCGCATGTATACAGCATCCCAATTTGTTTCTGTTCAACCACTGAGCTTTCAACATTTTGAAAATATAAACATAGTTAGAATAAGCTGCCATCCTGTAGACAAAGCTTAGTTGGCAAGAAGATGTAGTTTATGCAGTATTTATGTTCCCCCAGTAAAAAAAGACAAGTAAAATGCTTTACTTATTAACGTCAATTCAAAGGAAAAGCGAATGATGGCATTTGCTGTAATCATGTTCAATGTTCTGAAGGCGTCTGCGTGTTTCACCTTTATTCTAAGTTCTTGCTTATAATTTGCTTCTTATGTTTAATAGTGTGTGACTCTTTCTGAGAATGCAGCATACGACTGTTTCAAGACTGTATTTAAACAGAAGAGTTCGCTCTGGATTTTATAGTCGTAATAGTAAGTGCAGCAGGAGAACTGGTTAAATAAGCAGGAGGGGCCTGAGCTGACTACTTTGGTCTTCATGTCTTTGTCAGCTGCCATTGGAATAGTGTTTAGATTAATGTGATTACTCTTTGCAGCGGCTGCAAGTTCATAGACCAACTGTGCACTTGTATGAAAGCCATCAGAATGATTATAGTCCAGCGTCCCTACCAGAATTATTTATATAAAATGTATTTGAAATCCTATATTGGCCATTTACACGTGAGGATTTCTATTTCAGGAAGCTTTGGAAACAGCCAGAATCTTCAACTGCACCCTTTCCAAAAGATACAGGATCCTTTTAACATTTAATGAAGACTGAGAAGGTGCTTAAAAATAACTTAGAAGCACAAAGCACATTAGTGTGCTCCCTGCCGGTTACAGGGCTGGACTAACAGTTAAATTTTGGATTCTGTTTGTATTTCTTGTTTTTTCTTGCTTCATGACCTGAGATGAATTGCCTAGTTCCCCTTGACAAATGAGCTTAATACTTATCTATTGTCCATATTTACTTTATTACATTTAGGAAATGATAGAATCTGAATCCATCTTCTCTGAGGAAAGAACTGCAAAACTCTGTGGTGGTCAGGTAGTATAAAATATATTCTTCTACATGACTGCACATAGTATTATCCACTGTATAATTTGCTGTGTATCAAGTCCATTTCACATGCAAAAGGTCCCTGGTTAATGATGATCTAAGTTCTTTCGGGAGGCATTATGCTTACATATGTATTTGTACAATATTCCACATAATAGCAAGCTAATCTTGACTGCATCATTTATGCTTTGCTGCAATTTATACAATATAGGTAATCAATTAGTCTGATTCTTCAGCACACTGCTAAATGGAACATGAACAGCCCGTAATGGGCAGCAGTAAATAGACATTTGTATGTACACAGGTACACTGTGCAGTGAAAGAGTCATGCAGGAGACAAGGTACTCAACAAAATAGCCCTGCATAAAACCAGGCATTCATTTAAAGGAAGAAAAATGTCGCTGAAAGCTGCAAGATTATTAGCATTACTATGCATGAGGGGTAGTTGAAGAAGATGTTACAAGGGGAAGAGAGACATTATTCAAGTGTCTAAGAAGACAGACCATCATCAGCAGTGGTGAGAGAAAAGGCTTCCAAAGGAATAGCATAGCATTTCAAACATTAAATTATAAGGGGACTGAAGCTTTAAAAGATATGTTGGAGTTTCTGCATTATTTATTATTTGAGATTGACTTTCTCCCCAAATGCAACAAACCTGTAAGTTTTGTTCCATTCATACAGAACAGAAAAGTCCTTGTCATACTTCTCACCTTCCCAGGACTTTCTGGACACTGAGCCAGCTCTAAGTTTTGAGATATGATTTACTCTAAGCAGACATTGATTACTTGCAATGCAGCAGTGGGCTGGAGCTGCTTGTTTGAAAGGTTGGGGAACTGAGAAGGATTTGGCTGTTGTTACTCTGGAGTTTGGGAAACTTGGGCTCAGAATTCCTTATTGTTTTGTTGCGTCCATACCTATGAGCTCCGGGCACTAACAGGATTTCACAGTGCTGGGTGCTGTCCTTTCTTCAACACAGTTTAAGACCTCGTGGATACCTTTTTGAACCTAGTGCATAGCTGCACTGACAGTGCAGTCACTCAAGAGTACAGAAGCTTGCACTAGGAAAAAGCCTGCAAAAATATAGCTTGTATTAGTTGCTTGAGAAAAAAGAAGCTGTATTGGCAAAAAAGAATTTTTTTTCCCCTTTTGCTCATATTACAGTTGTGTCTACATTAGGGCTTTTGCTGGCATAGCTGAAAAAAAAATCACACTCTGAGCTGACAGGGATATGCTGTCAATTTTTTTAAATAGATGAGTCTGAAGTATTTCCACATGATGGATCAGTGTGTGTTTCTGTGTGGGGGGAATGGGGAGGGGTGAACCTGTTTTAAAATAGAAGTTTCTAAAATTGGTTTCAACAGATACCCTTAAAATGGCAAGTACTGCCCTTGCCAATAGCTTCCCATTTCCTGGCCCTCTTGTCTCTCTCACCCAGGCTCAGACCTGTGTTCCCCTTCCCTTATACCTTGTCTACTTAACACCCTGGTGTGTCCAGATGGGGATTCTTGCCTGCTCTCCTCAGTTCTCCTGCCTGGCTTCTGCCCTGGCAGCTTCCTACCCCTGTGCCTCTGCCTCCTCTACAAGAGCCTTCACTGAAGTGCCAGTCCATCCCCTCTGCTACCAAGGGCAGGCTCTGCTTCCTGAAGTGTGGGTTTCTTACCTTTCTCTCCTACTGCTGTTCCCAAGGCCTCTGTTGGGCACAAAGGCTCGAGCTTTGCGTACAAACAAAAGTCCTCCATAAGCAAGCTCTGTGCCATTGCAAAATGTTTAATTTCCTGCAGCCAAACTGCATGTTAAGTCAAAGTGAGAGCAGAGGGATTTCCATTTCAAACAGGGAGGCAGGGCCTTTCCAGAACATCTGGAGAATATTTAGAGGAAGAGATAAAGTTGTGATAAGATCACGGGGCTAGAGGCATCAAGGTTGGTTCTGTTGCTGCTTGTTCTGACCAGACAGTTACTGATGTTTACCTTGTTCCATCAGTTCAGGTTGGTTATGGAGTCTAAATGGCACATAAAGGTATCATATGTCCTAGCTCTTGGGCAAGGAATAGATCCCAAAGCTACTGTTACCTTTCTGAGTCACCCTTTGGGCAAAAGTTATGGCTTTGGTGCCTCAAACACAGCCACAAGGTATGAACCTTGATTTGATCAAACTGAAAAGGTGATCCTGTGGTGGCTGAGTCTGCTGAAGGGCAAGGAGTGGGGATTACCTGATCCTCGGGTGACTTACAGTCCTTTAGAGATACAGGTCTGTGAAAATAAGTCACTAAATGACCTGAACATGGTGTGAGGGAGCGAGGGGTCATGGGCAAGCAGGCTCCTCAGCAGGCAGCAGCCTGGACAAGCACCCATCTGTGTCAGTGTGTATAACCAGCACCCAAGAGTGTTTACTGATCATAGAATCATAGAATGATTTGGAAGAGACCTTAAAGATCACCGAGTTCCAACCCCCTGCCATGGGCCGGGACACCTCCCACTAGAGCAGGTTGTTCAAAGCCCCATCCAGCCTGGCCATGGGGCATCCACAGTTTCTCTGGGCAACCTGTTCCAGTGTCTCACCACCCTCACATTAAAGAATTTCTTCCTGATATCTAATCTAAATCTCCCCTCTTTCAGTTTAAAACAGCTATCTCTCATTCTATCACTGCACTCCCTGATAAAAGAGTCCCACCCCATCTCTCCTGTAGGTCCCCTTTATGTACTGGAAGGGGCTACAAGGTCTCCCCAGAGCCTTCTCTTCTCCAGGCTGAACAGCCCCAGCTCTCTCAGCCTGTCCTCATAGGAGAGGTGCTCCAGCCCTCTGATGATCTTCATGGCCCTTTGCTGAACTCCTTTCAAAGATCCGTGTCCTTCCTGTGCTGATGGTTATTGCAGGTGATCCATCAGTTATACACCTGGAAATGAGGCATATGTAATAGTTTTTAAACAGAGCAGTGAGAGGACTTATTTTTTTCTGAATGTGAAAGTTTAAGCGCTTAAATAGCATTTAATCAAGTAACCCACAGCCTATTGGTATCAACAATTTGTTCAGAGTTTAAACTGTCATTTCATAAGTATGTTAATTGATACTGCACTAAGTTACTATAGGTATCTTCCTAAGTGCCAATTATCTGCCTCAACATTCCCCACAATTTAAGTTTGTTAGTAAGAAGCTAATTACACTAGTTTATTGCCGATGGAATTACATGAAGAGAAGATTTCACTCTTACGTACTTATTAGACCTCAATAAGTGATCCTTAGCAGTCTGTTGCTATTCAATTAACAAGTAATAACTTCCTTAATGAATCTAATTGAAATGCTTATTTCAGTATGGCACCTAATATAAAGCGCTTTACTTTGAGCACTTTTCTGAGTGCTAGTCTTGTTTACTTAACAAGAACAAAATGGGGCCACTGAGGAAAACTCTGAGACTGTGAGGAGAACTGAACCACTGTTGGTAAATCCCTGCCAAACATGACCAGAAGTAATTTGCCAAGTGATTTCTGTTCTACAGAAATATTACGGGAATAAACTAAGACATTTCTCTCTGAGGGTTTGAATCCACGGAGGGAATTCTGCAGCATGAAATTCTTCTAGCACATTAGCTCTGCCTGCTGCAATGGCTGTAAAAACACTCCCTGCTCTGCTGGGAGCTCTGGCCCACTGCTGGGACAGTGTCGTTGAGTTCTTGCTCAACTCTCTTAAAAACTCACTTCTTTGTAAATCTGCACATTTGGGTTAAGAGATTGCTAGAAGTATGATGGTGGCTGTATTTAATGTTCTAAAAGTAACAGTATAATTGCAGCCCCAAAGCAGGTATAACTGGAGGGTTTTATACTATTCCATGTACTTCAGTGAGACTGACACCAAATCACCCTGAATTTAGTCTTTAGCTCCCAGGTGTAACCTGCCCTGAGCTGTCTTGAGTGACCGTTCCCGGGACAAACAAGACTGGGTTTCTACATGGAGTCAGCTCCCTAACAAAAGTGGCAACAAGTGTGAGTGATGTTCCTGGGGCTGTGCACACCACACCTGGTGAGCTGTTAGCCTGGGACTCTCCTTAATGTGGAAGGGGAGGATTCTTAGCTGCAGTTTTATAGGTTAGGAAATTATAACCCGCTTCATCCACTTATGGGATGGGTAGACCCAAAAATTGTTGGCTTGTGAAGCGATTTTTAGTTTCAGGTTTAAGTCTGGTTTCTCCTGCAATGAGGATTTAGCAGACAAGTCTTGTGTTTGTGGATAAATGCCAGGAAATCTTCTCAAGCAACACTAACAAATTATTCCATTTGGCAACATTAGTGTATGGACAGTAACCTTTTCTCAATAATTTTTGGCTGATAGATTTAGTGTCAAAAAACCCCATAATAGGCTGTAATATCTTCTCCAGTCTATCAGGTTTGTAACCAACTTTTTAATATATGCCTTCTGCTCATTGAATTGAAAGACCTTATTGATCTCTTTGCTGCTGAACTGGTTATTGGCGTAAGAGAGAGACTTCCTTGAAAGAAGCCAAGAGAAATTATTCATTTAACTTATTCTGATTTTAGTAAACTTCCATTTAACCTCCAGGGTTAATTTAAAAAAAAAAAAAAAGCAAGCTGGTTGGCTGGCATAAATTTATTAAATCAGACAGAAACTGAGTTCAGGCTAGTACATATAATGTCAACTTTTGTAATATTCTTGGGGAAAAAGTCCACATAGATTTATTAGTATTACAGAATTGCTTTATTTTAAAACAACAGCCATGACAGCAAAGCAACCCAACTAGGAAAATAACCCCTCAAATGAAACACATTCTGCAACTTGAGATAGCTCAGAAATACTTAAACAAGGAAGCAGGGACTCCATAGGTTTGTGGTTATTGGTTGAAACGTGGTCTTCGTCATGAAGTGTCTAGTGTCCAGCTAATTGATGTCTGTAGCTTCTTTGGACTGGAATTAGGGGGTTGCTTTCCAGAGATGCCATGGTTCTTCCCTGTGCCTACCGGGTGAATGATAAACGTCATAGCTGGCGTCTTTGCTAATGTCTGAATGGAGAGCAAGGATTAAACAGGCCTAACAGCTGAGGGGATTTTCAAAGGCATGAGCAGTATTTACACATGTATCTCCTGCTTGTTTCCATTGGTTTTCCAGACTTGCTTTGAGATTCCTGGTTTGATGCAGATCTGTCTCCCTACTGCTCTCCCTGACCCTGTTATGGACAAGCTGCTTAGGGGTGTTTGATGGAAATTGGGAAAATTTGGGAAATTTTGGGAAATTTTCAGAAGTACAAATGTCAACAACCAAGTTACATTGATGGGATGGAAAAGCTGATGCTCAATAGGAAAGAGCTAATAGAGGCCCATCCTGGAGAAGGTTCTGTCTTGTCGTTCATGCCCTGATGAGCTTGGAGGTGAGACCTGGTAGCATAACAAAGGTGCAGTCTGACCTTTTAAAGCTGGCTTGACCTGACTTGACCTTGTATCTGAAGCTAAGAGGAGTGGGGCTGGCATATCCTATGAAGCAGAAGCCAGAGAAGGCAGAAGTCTTCATTTGAAGACACATGAAAACACAATGAAAACACAAATGAGCAGTAAGATACCAAAATGAGCCTTCAAGACAGGTTAGTTATTGCCCTGTACAGGCCAAATGAAACTACATTTTAGAGAACACAAGGAGGAGTATAACAAAAGTCCAGTACTGGATTTAGATAGAAACTGCTGACATTGTTAGCTGTGTGGCATTTGTGCAAGATTTTGTTAGAAGCCAACAACCTAAAGCTGTCTGTTCTGTCAGCCAGTGTTAGGGCAAACATTTTCTCCTCCCCCTCATTGAATTGACATGACAGTTTTCCAAGTGGTTTTAGTCTGAAACGTGACAAAAAGTATATTTTTGGCAATGGATCTTCCTTTGTGTCTTGTGTGATATTTTGTCCCTCCTGGCCTGGAATATCTTCATAGTTAAAGGGTTTTGAGGCATATTCCCTCCCTCAGAGTATGGAGAGAAATTCAACTCAGGGTTTTGTTCCCGTGGAAGTGAAAATCCAGCCTTTTACCAAGTACTGCAGTCTAACCAAAGCAGCAGGAACTAGCAAAGAATGCGGAACATATAATGGATCATAAGACGTCATTTTCAAGTGCTTTCTGAACTATCCAGCCCAGTAATGAAGCAGCTCTGAAATATCATGTGACTTTCTCACAGTGTGCTGCACTCCGTGTAACCTCCCCTTTGATCATGATATCACTTCAGATGAAAGACTTGCATGGAGAGTGGTGTGTTGTGTGTTAGAATCAGCTGATACCCTCTGGGATCTGAACAGTGAAGGACTAGTTGAGATGTGCACTCTATGCTTGTCAAAGACAAGTAAGTGCTGCAATAAAAGTAGTAGTCAGATGTCCAAACTCACCTCAGAATAGAAGGAAGGCTTCACCTTTATGTAAAAGGACCCGCTTAATCTGAAAGTTCTCCTAGAAAGGTTTTCAAGGATGAGTAATCATTTTTGGGTCATAATTCAGCTCAGTGATTTCCTGAATGCTTGAGTAGCTCTAGGTGGTCCTGCTTGAGCAAGGGGGTTGGACCAGATGATCTCCAGAGGTCCCTTCCAACCTCAGCCATTCTCTGTTTTTGATAAACTGGTACCCCTTACTTGAGCGTTACCAAGAGAAGTGAAACAAACATCACGAAACACCCTCTTCTGCTGTTGTTGGCATGAGCAGTTCCCCACAGGATAGTCTCAACGTGCTTAGTGGCTGCCTTTATATAGCTTTTCTCTTGTGCCTAGGAACCTGGTGTTTGGCACCTTATGTCTCAGTTCAGTGTAATATATGATGGGCTTTTTTAGTGAATTTAAAACCAGGCAAACTTACAACTGCACACACTGTGGTTCATGGGTGGCAAGAGGCCTCCATACAAAAATGTCAGCTGGCCTAAGCAAGCCTGTTCAGCTCCCATTGCAGTACCTGCAGGAGAACCCTCCAAAACCCAGAAAAAGCAGCCAGTTTCTGCAGAGACATTTGTCTTATGCCGAAGCCTTGATTGCCTTATAAAACAATCGTGGCCAGAGATGATGTTGGGGCTGCGTCCTGCTACAGCAAATGCTTTCCTGCAGCTGTGCATCACATTTTGCTTTGGCCTTGCTCACACCTTCTTAGCATTTGCTTTCTGGGAATGTCGGAGTGATTGAGGATGAAGGCCTGGCCCCGTGCAGCTCTGCCATCTCATTCGATGGAGTCAGTATTTCATCTGTACTAACAGTGACAGAGACTGAATGTCAGAGCTGCGTGCACAAGCTTTCACAGAAATCAATTCTCACATGCAGCATTAATATTGGAAATGCTTCTCGCTCACCTAATCGTTGGCCAGGCACAATAACCTGTGACTAATAGCCATTCACGGTGATACAGCACAGCCTGATCATAAAAATTTGCCATTAGTCCGTAACAAAAAAAAAATAATCTCAAGCTGTTAATTGACCAACATGTATTCCTGAGGAAACTGGAGTTATTCACTGCACAGAAAGGGAAGGTACAACTCGCTTGTGCGTTGCTTTTATGATTCATCTGCTCTGATCTGCTTTTGATTATTTTTTCCTCATGTGGGGCCAGTATTGTAAATCAAAGATTGGAGAAATAAGTCTGTGCTTCAAGTGACCCAAATTAAAAGCCAGTTGCCACTTTTCTTCTCTTACCAGGCAGCCGTCCATTTCTGTGCAGGAATAGGCGTACGTTAAAGGCTGTCTTACAGCTTCAGAAGCAATGCAGTTAGCTCATGGGCTGCCTTTGCCAATGCTTAAGGTCAGCTACTGGAAAAAAATACAAAACAGTTATTACAGCCAGGTATAACCCTGAAGAAGGCCCTTTATTGAAAACTGTTAGCCTTTGCTCATTTTTGTGCCCTGGAAAACAGCCTGTGAGCCACAAAATAAGGACAGCAAAATGTGTGCAGGTTGGTTTTGGGGTTAGTTTGGTTTATGGTTTTTGGCCATTCAAGTTTTCCTGTAGTAAACGCCCTTTTTTGTTGACAGACGCGGACCATTCCTGAAAATGGACAGGACAGCTTGTCTTTCTTCTGCTTTGCTCCCGTTAAAATATGTAGGAGCTTCAGTAATGCTCTTCCTGGCTGTCATGAAGGGCAGAGGCACCAGTCTGGCAGAGAGGATGCAGCATCACCATTGAGCTCAAGGACCTCTCAAACTTCATCTAACCATGGCTCCCCCTCTGGCATCGCTGCTCCGGTCAGCAGCCTTCGCTGTAGGACAGACTTGGATCTAGTTACAATTCCGACAAGCGGCGCTCAGAAAAGTTGCTGGTGTCTGTAGGAAAAAAGCAAGCAAGCAGACCATAAATCAGGTCATCGGATGAATTCAGAATGCACTAATAAAATCAGAGCTTCCAATAAATTTCATTTCAGGCAGAGTAGAAATGGTTTCTCAGTTGAGAATTCAGGGCAGATTATAATTTCAGATGTGTGTCAGGCCAATGCAATATGTCCACAAAAATGTTTGCAGGCAGGCAGCAACGGCTGGCCCACAGTCAGGCCCTCACACCAGTTGCACTTTAGTATGATTGAATAAAAAGGTGAGAATCTCTAGTTCTCTGAGCAAAGCTGAATCTAATTAAATATTTTATGTTGGGTTGTTTTTTTTTTTTCTCCCAAATCCTTTGGTTTCTTGCTCTTTCATACTGTGCTATGATGACATTTGAAGAACAAATGCAGTCTTGGTAGGTTGGTCTCCTGGTACTGCTTTTTATATGAAAAGCTTGCACATCCCAGCTGAAGTCCAGATGCTGCATTTATGAGGTATTTTGTCGTGATCAATTTTTAAAAAATATTTTTCCATCCCGTGAAATTAATAGGCACCTGGGGAAATACCATCCAACTCCTCCCCACTCCTGCAAATACTAACCTTTCCCAGATGGGAAGGGATTTCTCTTTCCCTTTATTTACCTGCAAGATATCCTTGCTGGTGCTCAGAATCACAGAGGGAGAAGGAAAAATAAGAAAAACCTTCATAAGTGGAAAACGTTACAAAGAGGCCAACTGCACACACGCCAGCTGAGAATGCTGTCTTCTGAGGCTCCATTATACTGAATAAACCCTGCATAATTTTGCTGGGGTCACGGAGTGAGTCATTAGCAAGACGGCACTAAGACAGAGGCATCCTGATTTTTGTAACTACTCTGATTACTTTAAGACCCCAATTTAAAAGGCCACAGGTTTGTGCTGGCAGCACAGCCATAGAGATAACTACTCACGGCTTTACAAATTGGTTTTCTTGCAATCATCTCACTACTGTGGGCCTGCAGCCCTTTTCTGTTTTGCTTTTTTTTAACTTCTCTGTGTTTTGTTCAAAATTATGGGTTATTTTTTTCCTGCAAAAACCAAAGAAAGGCAAAGATGAGCAGAAGCTGCTCCTCTGCCTTCACCAGGACTGCCCAGGCTGCCCCAGTTGCCAGGGCCAACTCTGTGCCCTGGACCTGGGACCTCCCCTTGCAAGCGTGTTCCTGCCGCCAGTATTGAGCACCCTTCATGTGCTTGTTGGACACCATGGTATGGATCACTTGGCAAGAGAGACTTTAGGATGCTTAAAACCAACCAGTTGACCCAGGAGTGCGTCTGAGGAGAAAAACTGAAATTGCTTTAATTTCTTTTCTTGCTAAATTTTTCCTTATTGTTGCAGTTCTCTTTCAGACCAGGGACTCTATAGGTGGCTGCTTTAGCATCAGCATTAAAGACAAAGCAGTTATGGCTGGTTAGCCTTTGGCTGCCAAGTCCCCTCCATGAGAGTTGAACAAATGGGGAACATTTGTTCATTTTATCTCATATCTTTCTGTGGTGTTTGCACATCACCCAACAGAGCCTGTTGGGAGAGACGGTCGTCTATCCAGAGCCATCCAGCCACCACATCTCTCTGGCTCAGTGAAGGCTGGTTCAGTAGAGTCTGAAACAAGTAACTGTGGAAACGGTCACTTGACACCTTTCAGACATTTTCTGAACAAAAATAGGCCATAATTTGTGTTGTAGATGCTCCTTTACATGTCACTAAAATAACTATTTGTAATTTCCCATTATCACCCTTAATGTCTGGCTGAAGTAGGTGTGTGTCAAGAGGGACAGCCCCTCCACCGAGGGCACACCGTTACCCACACTGGCCGACACCATCATGTCAAAGGCTCAGTTCAAGTGGAAAAGCAGCAGGGGCTTGCAGCGTATGATCGCTGTACGTGTTTGAGTCTTCATTTCATATAGAAAGACAGCCAATGGAAAAAAAAAAACAACAGCAACCACATCAATAAAAAGAAATCTAAATTAGCTTCTGCACGAGACAAAGTACATATTGAACCATTATAGGTTTGGGATTTTAACACTGTGTTTCTTTTTCCATTGAAAGGTATTTTTTTCAGTAAGCTACGGCTAAGTGCCATTGTATTGTTATAACATGCACAGTAATTTAAAGTGATTAATACCTTGGCAGCATAATCTCATAACAAATCATTTTTATCCATTATCTAAAATCAAATTTTAATTAAAAGGATGCATTATATTTGTTTTCTGATACTAAATTACCTTGATTATTTTAAAATTACGTGTAATGTTGGCACATACTAAACACATGGCATGTGCATTTCTGTTGGGCATTATTGCCTGCCTGAAACATGAATTTCAATTATGAAGCATTTGTTAAGTATTTAGGAAAGCCCTGCTACGTAGGGGCTTCAATTAAGCTCTGTCATTTTGTAGCCTACAATTCAGGAGGAACACACTGTATTGAATTTGAACAAAACTGATATAAGAAAGGTTCACATGAACCATAGCCCAGCTGAAACCTGGATGAAGCTAAAGTAAAGGCTTCCTTTGGGCATATAGCAGGTATTTTTCTAATGTAGTACACCCGTTGGGGTGTCTACGAGCAACCCTCCAGCTGTACTGCACTCTCCCAGTGCATGCCAGTTACTCTGATGGTTTGTATTGAACTCAGAAGGCTGAAAGTCATCGCCAGACACTCACCCCTTCTCCAGGACACGCATGTCAACATCTGGCTGCAACGGAAACGGAAGGACACCTGTGCACGTCACCAGGCACCTCTGCAAGGACCCTGGCCGGCTGATGAAAAGATGTCTCAGCACCTCCTCCTCAGCTCTAGTAAAGGCGAGCCGGGTTTCTCCTCTATCGTCATCTCAACGACGCTGTACCTCAAACTGCCTTTGCTAATAAAGAAATCAGACACGGTACATTGGAATATTTTATTTTGACTTTACATGCGGTGTTAAAAACCCAAAGAACGTATTATTTACACATCCACAATACAAGTTTACAAGATATCTATACATGTTAAAGTACTCTATAGTATAGAGCAGCTTCATTTAAGGGTTACTTTTTTTATGCCGTACCATTAAAAAAGATACAATCTGCGTTTACCTTTGCACAAATGGATAAAGCATCTTTTATTATTAAATTAACAGAATAAGGACTAGGTTGAATGTTAGAAATTTCAACATAAATACTGAGAGAACTCACATTACCATCTACAAGGCAGCACAATGTTACAGGAGGTTATCAGGGTTCACACACATTTATCTTTCGGTTTCACACAAGTCTGCATTAATTAATATTTGTAAAGTGAATGCGGATCAGTTTGTGTCTTTTGACAACCCAGTACGTTTTTAATAGTTATTAATCTGTAGTGTTTTAGTTGCAAGACAGAAGTGTTTAGGAGGAGAGATCATTGATTTTTGGATCCAGAGGTCTCGGGAAATAAATGCCCCTTACAGCTTTACAAGAAAAAATGACTACTACTATCCTTTATTCTTTGTTCTGTAACAGAGATCCAGTTTTCAGTGACTAACCTTTTCTCCCCTTTGAACACATGATATAAATCTCTAGCATCTCTGAAACCCATTGCAGTTATTTGTCCCACTAATTCATGAATATTCCTCTGCCGTGGTTATTTCTATAGTTATGTTCAATAAACAATGTGGTAGTGTGTAGTTTGCAAGCTAAAATAGCCATCTGTGTTGAACATCAGCTGCAAGTGGATGCTGTAAAACCTACTAAATAGCTTACACAACTTTAGCAGGTGTTCCATTACCCTAGAAACCTCATTTGATTTCACATTATAACTGTTTGATCCTTCACAGAGCTGGAGTGGAATGTTTATCATGGCAAGGTGATTTAATGCTGCTGTCTTCTTGGATTGTAGGCTGCCTTTAGTTACCATTAATTATTCTTCCTTTTTGTCTTCCCTTGGTTTTTTTTCTTTTCTTTTTTTTTGGGTGCTGTTGAGAGGTTTTACAACCGGCTCTCGGGAGATACGTGCTATAGTGAGAACACTTGACAATTTTTTTTTAAATTTTTTTTTAGTACTTTTATCATTTGCATGAATAAGGCACAAAATGCACAGATTCAGGTAAACTCACACATAATATTTACAGAATATTGTCATTACCTGCATGACTTTGGAAAAAAAACCTTACATTACACAACAAAAACAAATTGATTGCACTACTGTTGAGTTTTTCACAGACTGCTTCTGCCAGGCCAATTAATATTTCTTCTTTTATATTGACAAGAGTCTATCAGCGTGTAGGGCATTATTAAATGCAACAAAAATGTAACCATCTCTAGTTACACAGGCCTTTGCCAAGTGAATTATTAGCTGCCCTCAATGAGAAGCACAGGGCCTGAAGTTCACAGTGGCCAGGTACTGGATGGAGGCACTGTGGAAACACAGTAAAACTCCCCTGTTCCAGCCCAAAACGCTAGATTCGAAGTGCACAGCTCTGAATCAATAGCAGCATAACAGAGTTATGAAGAATTAACCGTATCTGCACGCTTTCACTGGGTGACTATTTCATCAAAGTGTTACCATCCAAAAGGCTGACAGAGATGCGCAGTTCATCCTTAGCTGTCTCCAACTGAAGCCTCCAGGCTGCAGAAGGCAGAGTCATCTGTTTGTTCAGTCATGCTCAATGTAAACAATTCCATAGCATAAAAGATGCAATGGGAATCTAAGTACATCCTAGTGTGTACAGTACACACGCACATCCACACACACGCACAGCTTTATCTGTGGCACAAACAGAATGCCACACACACGGAGGGAAAAAAAATAATAATGCTACAGTTGGGCCAGAGACTGAATTCCAGCAAATTGATTATTAACCCAGATATTCATTGAGACATTACCATTTTCTGACATTTGTGCAAGAGGCAAGGTGAATGCATACATATTAAAATGTTCACATTTAATGGGAAAGGACCACGCTTAATGGCAGTCTAAAATGGAACCCATTTTTCAAGTATTTGCTCACTGATTTTTTTTCCCAAGAACTTTTTTTTTTTTCCCCAGCTATTTAGAACAGTAAAGTAGCCCCACCCCATTGTGCTACATGTCTCCTTAGCTCCAAACAAAAGAAATGTAATGACCAGCACTTTCCTTTGTTTTTTTTGTGTTTGCGCTCAGCAAGTACAGGAAATCTTGCTATAGCTACGTGTGGCAAGACACAGATGTTGCTGAAGTACAGACAGCTTCTTTGGCCACTTTGTTCTCTTTAATAACAAGCGAGTCTCTGTCGTATGTGTCTACCACAACATCATCTCCCAACCTGTACGGCTCGATGCCACACTCATTTTTAGCACAGACATGTCCTAGTAACTGTATTTGTTCAGTGGTCTGACTGAAGTTGTCTGAGGAACAAATGAGGGTTTTGGTGGCACGTCGGGTTTTAAGGAGGGTGTCCTCTTTATCCCTGTACGAGGAAGGGTGCCGTTGCTCGTGTAACTGCTTTGCCTGGACAAGGAAGGCTGGAGATGAACGCTGACGGGCGTCCCTTGCATGTAGTCCATCTTTGTGCCTGCTGTGGGAGGCATGTACCCCCCACGATTAATACTAGGCTGTCTGGATAACAAAACACCATTTGGTGAGTTTAAGTTTTTGGGAAGGGCAGATATTGAATGCCTTTGCGAAGAATTTTTGTGATAACCCCTCTGCCTTTCCAAAGAGGTCATTGGTACTGCAGGAGTTGTGGGAACGTCCACTCGTTTTGTGGGGCTGTTTCTCGGAAGAGTCGATGGAGGAGAGTATAAAGATGCCTCCCTGTTGGGAACCTTAGGTGGGATCTCGGACATATTTCCCATCGGATCCAGCATTAAAGTCTGGTGGGCCATTTGAATATCTCCCATAATTGCTTTGGGATTACTAGTAGTCTCATTTAGGTGTTTCAGAAAATCATTCAGGGTATTCCTGGAATCAACAGATCTCCTGTGGTCTCTTTTGCTGGATGGTTTTGTGAGCGGATGATCAATATGTTGCATCTTTTTGTCTGCTTTGTGCGCATTAGAATTTGAGAAAGATGTGTTGTAATCATGGGTAGCATTGGGAAGGACGATAGCACTAGGAATATGTCCATGACTTAAAGGAGAGTGGGGTGGAGGACTGGAAGGAAAAAACTGAGGGCTTTTTAGTGGGGTTTCCTTTCGTGAAGCATTGAGGTTACTGTGTGGTTTCTCCGACTGACTTTTCATAGCCTGCAGTGTCTTTTGTTGAAGAACTGGTGTAGATTCAGGAGTTGGAAGCGCAGCCAATTCTGGAGGCTGGCCCCTGTGGTCCATCATCATGGACTTTGTATCACCGGTTGGTGGCAACTCCTTTCTGCTCGTCAACAGGTTTGTGTAAAGTTTGGGCGAATCGATGTTTTGTTGATATTCCTTGACGGGACTATCAAACAGCCCATTCAGTTTAGCAAAGCTTCCGCTGGAGTCAGTACAGGACTGAGCCGATTCCGCATCTTTGTGTATTTTTCTGGATTTCCGTACAAATATATCCCGGTAACAGTAAACGGCCACTCCCGCAATAAAGGCTCCCAGGACAAAAGCGGCAAAGACACAAGTGATTAGGACATTCATATGTACCATTTGGTTGGACTCTCCGGATTGTACTTCCCACCTTACACCTGCAAAAGACATGCAGCAGACCATAAATCTACAAGTACTTCATACTGGTACTCATTTCAGAAGGTGGCCTCCCTCAGGGAAGTGTCTCTGCAGTGTTTGTAAGTGCTCTGTGCCTAGTGCTAGTGGAACTCCTGCCATCCACACCACTGCGGAATGCAAGTCACTTGATAAATATAAACGACTGTGAGCATTGATCAGTCAAAATGAAGACTGTCTATTTGCTTTGATAATGAGGAACTCTCATCAACGCTTCTCTCCTTACATTACATTTGGTCCTCAAATTTCCTTAAAGGCTCACAAATAGGGGCCTCTATGTTATTAACATTAATGATTTCTGCTGGAAAATTGAGGTTAGAAGGTGCTACTGGGCCAGATAGCAATTAGTAACTCAGGGATGGATTTCTCTCTCAATTTTCTGCCCAACTCATAAGTCAGTACCAAAAGAGAGACAGGATTATGCAAATGTTGTGTAAAACTGTATAACGTATATACTGCGTTGTTAGAACCACCTTAACGTAATACAGTGCAGAAGTTCTGAGCTGATGCATCCGTAGGTTGCCAGCCCTGCAGTGGCGCACCTTGCGTTATGTAAATGTACCATTTTTGAAGCTCAAGATTATGTCGGTCTATTAGAGCACTATTTATTATTTTTTTAAATCAATAATGTAGATAAATACTTGTATAACATTAATAAAAATAAACCAACTTGCAACAAAGTTAAGTTATTAGAGAATGTTAAAATTTAGAAAACTTTTGCTTAGACCAAGAAGTTGAATATTGGATTAGTTTTTTATTTATGTATTAACAAGCTCCCTTTGTTTTTCAAGATTTTTAAAGCAACCACAGACATCTTGCAGCTAAGACAATGTTAGTTTTTAATGAAAGTAATTCTGTTAACTATCCCAGGGGATGTTAAATCGAAAGAGCAAAAGGGAAGGAACAGATTCACTTTTGTTAGAGGCAAGGCCTTTGACCATTGTTAATGTTCAGGGTTACAGGTTTTAATGGCACTGTGCAGGAGAAGAAAGAAAACATGAGTAAAGTTCACTAATAGCTATGGCACAAAATGGGATTCAGAACCAAAAGCGAACAACAACAAAAACTTAAAGCAAAATGGAAAGTAACTGCAACAAATTAAAATGACAAATGCACGGCCGTAATGGCTGATAGGAAACCTGATATGTTTTGGCAAATGGTAATAAAACACAAATGGGGTTTGGCTGGTGAGATTTTCAGTAAATACAGAATTGTGCAAACATGTCTGTCACCTGGCTACTCTGTGCACTGATGAAGACTTGTGTTAAGTTTTGGTTATGGGACTGGAAGCTTCTTGATTCTTTGGTTGACTGCAACGGTCCTACTGAGTTAAAACTCTTTGTTGCCGTAAGAGCCTAATCAAAGGTTTGCTGAAAGAATGGCTACAGAAAGAGGAATGACAGGCAGAATGCTTCTTTTTGTGTTCGGCTTAAAACCTGTGTGTGTGTGTGTCTCTCTCTCTGTGTACTGTGAACTGCTGCTCATATCCAGAGAATAAAAATTCACAACACCCTTACTCAGATTCTTAGAAACGTGCAGTTTGGGATGTGCCCCATTTAACACAAGATCTGTCACAGACCTGTGCTTTGTTTTCTGTTCCTCTCCCTCCCACCACCCAAAACCCCCCCACACCCACAAACCACATGCAAAATCCCCATGACACTCTTGTAAGCAACCATTCATGAGGACTAATGGTGTTACCCAAACTAGGTGGGTTTGAAAACAACCACCAGAAGTGCAGGTGAGTCTTGAATGTAATTTTTTTAATGCATCCAGAACTCCCACTGGTTGTAATGGGAGCTTTGGAGCACCCCAGGAATAAAAGGCTGAGCTTATTGTCTGTGTTCCTATTACAAGCTCTAAGCAGCACTCTGTACACCGGATAAGTAGGTATGAAAAACATGATTGCACTGTCTGCATATTCACAGGAAATGGGTGTAAAATACAGCCCAACAATCATGGCTGTTAGTTGACACCTTAGGTAATGCTGAGACTATCAGGTTTCCATTCAGCTGCAATGTATTCCCTGGTAAGGCCTTACCCTTTGGGACACCTGATAATGGATCAGAATAATCAGAAGTGTTTGGGTCATCTTGAACTACAAATTTCCGAGAGCCAGTCACTTTAGGTTTCCAGGAACCAATCACTTTAGGTGATATAACTGGGATACTTGCCATTGTGGTAATGGAAGCTGAGGAGAACTCCATGTCTGTGGTGGCAAACAGATTTTTATTAATGTGTATTACAGTCAGGCTTTCCTCACTGTTTCATGGCACATCTAAACTACAGCCGGAGACAGTATTTAACGGGAGTTACACGTCAGAGCAAAATGTGACCCCCTACACGCTGCAGTACAGAGGGCTGGTTAAAATCAATTGGTTCAAAATTTTAAGTAAAAAAAATAAAAATACATTGAAACATCAACAGCTGCTAGTCAAAAAGCCAGAGAAGTCAAACACGAAAGCAGTGTGGAAGTTAAAGAGAGCAACTGGTGGAGGTGAAAAGCACGACTTATTCTACTTAATTGCTATGTTCTTCACTGGAGACAACATCCTTGGCTGCTTTTAAACATCTTCAAAGAAAAAGAAGTTACTTGGAAAGACACACACTCATGACAGGTTTCGCCTGAGAAACCAGATCAGCTCCATTAGTGCTATTATGGTACACCAGGAACTGCTGAATGAGCCATTTCTACAGGCGGGGATGAAAGGAATGTTTTTAACCCCTGTTTTGTAATGGTTCCTAAGGAACCGTGCTGCACAGATTCTGGCTCCTCTGCAGTACGTTTGCTGAACAGAACCACTGTAGCCTACATGAAAAGGCACGAGGGAGGGAACACATCAAACTGGGTTTACAACCAATAAGTACTCTGCACACTCTAGTATCTGGTGTTCACTGTCCCCGTAGGTTTAGGTGTGAATGTCTATGGCTTGAGATCTGACTGAGAAATGCACTTCAAAAGCACACTCATTCAGAAGTCAAAAATAAGGTTTAGTTGTACCTGTCCTAAAATATTGCTTGGAAAATACAGTTGATAAATGCTCATGCAAGCAAGGTAGCATTTCCATGTAACATAGTTTTGTTTTGTTTCGCTTTCCTAAGAGGGTCTCTAACTTACGTTATGGATAAAAATATCTGCAAAATATTTGTCTTAAGCATTACTTCTTGTCAAGCTACAGTAGTGCAAATATAATCAGAAACCAAACCACAAACCAGCATTCTTGGGTTTGTTGCACCCCTACAAATTTAACATACAAATTGATTGCTTTCATATTTGTCAGTCAGAAACGTGCCCTTGGTTTGAAAGCAGAGACCAAGACTGGAAAATAAGGGCATAGTTTTGCTCCCATTGAAGTCAACACAGCTGACTTTTAAATTCACCAGAGGAGCACTGGGTCTGGTCTCCCGAAACGCCAGGGGCTGATGGTGAAAACACTATTAGAAAAACCACCAAGGAAGAAAAGGATGTGAAAGTCCTTCTGACAACAACACATAAAGCTTTTTCTAAGCCACCTTTGTCTACACAAGTCCTCATTCAGCTACACAGTTTGTGATGTTAAATTTTTTTCCATTAGCACAAGCTACTTAAAACATTTCAAAAATATAGAAATACACATTTTAGAAAATGTGTATTTGTGCAAAAAGCTTGCTGGGAAAGAAGGAAAAGAGGAAAGGAGAGGCAAGGAGGAAGATGATGAAATTCTGCCATTCATCTACTCGAGATGACCAATAGGGGCATTCACAAATGCATGGCTGGGGATAAAAAGTAAAGCTTAGTGGACTTTTCGTGCAGTGAAGATGTCATCTATGTTAATCAGGCTCTTTAAAAAAAGATGTCTCAATAAATAATGAGCTGTTAACATGCGGCTACACAGGGTGAAGTGCTGAGTGAGAAGAGTCTGACTATCTTTACCATCAGTGGGAACATGAGTAAAAGCACAAAAATGGAGGATTGCCAACTGTGCAAAAGGAAGGAAAAAAGGGCTGAAAATGCTGAACTGAAGGAAAGTAAAGGTCATTAATTCAAAAAAATTAAAAAAAACTAACCAGATGTTGGGTCGCCAAATATTTTGTAATCTGGTGTAGCTGTAGTAGGCAAAATTTCTAAAAGAATTAAAGGAACAAGTAATCAGTAAAAAGTAACAAAAAAGAAAGCAAAAGATCTCAAACCTGAGTAATGGAGAACAAAAACTAAAATATTACTGGTTACAAAAAATAAATTCTTTAATACTTTGCTGTAGACCCCAAATAGTTGTAAACTGGTGAAGGAAAGACGAAACTCTGCCACCCAGGACCAAAAGGCTCAGCTTTGTGAACATTCACAGGAACACCGGGTGATGTGTTCATCGTGTTACTGAAAAGCTCATCATAAATTTAACATCCATAGCGAGGTGTGGCCACAGACTACGGCTGAGACATTACAAACGAGCAGCAATGACTATGCCTTACCGTGGCAGTCCCCAAGCTGTGCTGTGTTGCCGTATTCAACATCCTGCACATACCCTCCAGTGCTGTGGTTGTATGAAACAAACAAAGAGAACCTGCAATTAACAGTATTAGCAGGGAAACAAATGGTGATTTTCTTTTTTTTGGAAGCATAAATGGAAACATATACAAGAGCTGGTGCATGGCTCAATAACTTGTTTTACAAAATGCACGACTTTGTTGTAACCAGGCTTTAAAACTCTATATACAGGCTTATGCCACGAAATAGAAAAAAAAGTAACTCCTTTTGTAGGCAACTTCATCATGTCTTCTGTTTTGGATGTGCTCTCGGTTGTAGGTACAACCAACCAATTATCCTAGTTACAGTTTGCACTGGTCTGCAACAAAGGCCTCTCTTGAAGACACAGCTGCTGAAGCACTGTATTTTACAGACTTGATTTGTGCAAAATGCCTTTGGTACGTGTGTGCATCGCCTAAGCTCCAGCAGGGAGGCAAAACCTCACTCTCTTCCCACTGTGAATCCTGTGCTTGCGTGTGTGCCACTGGCTGTGCCCTGGCTGTGACACTGTGTACTGTCCTCTCCGAGCTGCTCAGGTTTGCAGGAAGCAATTTCTTGCCTTCCTGCTTCCAACTGCTCTTCCTACAGGTCTGCTTGTCCTGCCCCACACATGTAAAACTCCTACTGAAAGTAAATCTTCACCTAGAGATTGCAGAATTAGGTCAGACTGTAGCATTACACACTTAGCATTCTGTTCTCGGATGTATACAGTACACTGAACGACCATCCCTAAAGAAATGGAGATTTATTAACTGAGTCCAAGGAACAGGCACAGGATATGAGCTCCTGTGGTCTATAAAGCAGATGTAGAGATGCTGGGCTAGTCTGAAAAGCAGTACTTACAGCATGCCTGGTGTCACTCTTCCACATGCCTCATGGTCTAACCAGCCACAGTACGGGTCCCGTGAAGCAATACATGCCCTTGCAAGAGAAAAAGCCCAAAAAATCATGCATTTTTTACTTCCTTCCCAAGAGATCCTGGTGCCCTTCCTTTAAGGGGGAGTTCAGGAATGGGGCCGTACTTTTTACATGACCCGTGACGCTCACACCGGCTCAGAGGAATTCTAATGACGCAGCTGGAGAACGCCACGAACAGAGCATGGTGGTCTCTATCCAGCTGAAGGGAAATGACTCTTCTGTCCTCCTCGTTGTCACCATTACACCTGTTCAGCAAAAATGACAGGAGGGCATTATTTCAGTAGCTGTAGTACTTTGTGCAGCGCTTACATTACACACATTTTATTTACTGAATGTCTGTGTAGATGCTGAAAGGAGACTTTTTACATATATAAATGTAACTTACTAGTCTTTGCTGAGTGATTTCTAAACAAACTTATGGGGTTATCAGATGCCAACTTCTGGCCAACTGTCACTCTAGGCGACAATTTCACTGAATTACGTAGGAAAAAACTCCAAATCCGTTTTCTTTGTTCTCTCAGTCAGCATAAATATCTCGACAGAGCAGAACAGGAGTTGTGTCGGATGCCTGTAGAGTTTAATTGGAACACTTCCATTCCCAAAGTCTTTGTGCCAGAAGGAACAAGTTTAAAAACGATGTAGTTAGACGTAGTTTATGCGTTATTGGTCACTCTTGAGAAACCCTCAAGATAAGCTCACGTCATTTCTTTTTAACAGCAGCAGATAGTTATTTTCAGGAAGAACTGTATCTATTTACAGAAGAATTAGACTGTATCACTGACGTCACTGGAGTGGATTAGTTTGTTCACTCAACCCATGCACAATGGCAAGTTACCACATATTTTCAGCTTATTCAACATGAGGAACACTGTGAAACGACAAACAAGTGGTGATGGTGGTGATAACGGGTTGTTTTTTATTTACTATAATTTCTTTTAGCTAGGTATGAAGGCCTAGATGAAGAGCTTAGGCATTTTGGTAATACTTACTTTGCATGATTATATGCTTCAATCTCTTCCAGTAACACGCTGTCATTCAAAGAAAAAGGCCCAGTCTTTGCCAAGATTTTAAGTACTACTCCTGCTTCGGAGCCAACAAATATGACTGTGTAGTTCTGGTAGGGTCCAGCAGCATGGTCTACAGCAATTGCTGTCAATCTGTATCTATCAAGACCGAAAAGCGTATTATTAATAATGTGTTTTCTTGTTTTCTGTATCACATGCATTATTTTTGAATGCTGTCATACCTGACACGTGTTTTGGTAAACCAGGGCTCCTCGATGACTGAGGGAACAGCTGAATCCATCAAAGGATGAGATTTGATGAAGGAGAGGGTTTCGTCAGGGAAATCAATGGAGGTTTTGTAAGCCTCTGCTAGGCCGTGTTTCGCACAGCAGCCAGGTCTGAAAGGAGAACAGCATTGTTTTCTTCTCGGTATTTTAGTTAATGAGAGAAGGCAGCCTGCTAATGAGCTGAAGTGTAAAGCTCTGCTTTGGTTTTTACCCAACAAGGTGCTCAAGAGCAACTGATTTAAGGTAGCTCTTTACAAGGACACTATTGGCATCACGAGTAAGAACTTTTTACCTTGGCTTTGGTACTTTGTCTTCGGGTACAGCTGTCCAAACAGAGTCAGGAGTCTTTTGTTCTTTAAATCTTCCTTTGAAGACTTTCTCAATGTCATCCATGCTGAAAGCACACACTGCTGAACCAGGGATGCTGTAAAATTAGAAAGATAGTTGCAAGAACTCAGACTACAATGACACCAATCTCAGTGTAAGAGAGAACCAGAGAACTACCTTTGATGTAAGGTTGCTCATCTCTCACCTGTTAAGCTGTGTGGTGAATACACCGACAACCGTGGGGACTCCATTGATTTCTATTATGTCTGTGATAGACTGCAGAACATCAAAGTAGAAGAATGAATCCCCAGGAACTGAGCAGTTGAGCCGAGCTTTCAGAAAGGATGTCCAATGCTTTTCCAGGACTCTTTGGGACCCCCCCATGTCATTTTTGCATATGCGTGCCACTCGGGAATACACAGCCTGTGAGTGGGGAAAAAAAAAGGACAAGGCAGAAAGGCTTGAGAGATGCAAGGAAAACAGTGCTTGTTTTTGAACCTTTAATAAACCACCAAAGATGATTTTGTTAACAGGAAGCTACCATTTATCTGCACAGAAAGGATGAAAGCAAACGGTGTTTAGCTTGTAGTGCACATGCATCTTAATGCATCACCAAACACATGCAGCTCTGCAGCTTGTCCCCACCCTTTATTCCCCTTCAAAATCATATTGTTAGTGAGATTTAAGGACTTTAATTAACCATGTGTAAAGGATTTAATAATTTATTGTAGAATATCCTTCCATGGTGAGGCATGAGCATTATACTCAGTACCGGCATGACTGAATTATTCAATATCCAGGGACATTAGAGAAAGTTCTTTGAAACCCTTCTTTTGTGTTGTTTTCTTTTGTTGCTTTAATAAGCATGAAAATACCTTCAGATTTTCCATGGCTTGCCACAAGTGTTAAGGGAACAGCAACGCTAAAAGATACCTGTAGTGATCTCGCCCTAATGGCAAGGCATAGAGAGCAGAAACAACATTTTGGTTGAAGACCGCACTTTTGTGTTTCTCCTGCACGCACACACCCTCCCCCTCCCCACCCCGTAAATTATAATGATGGGAAAACTGTGCCAACTTTGTCTTAGTCTTCACTTCCTGTTGCAAACTGTGCTTGTGACCGATGCCGTTTTAGGATGATATCGTTCTGCTACGACTTATGGCTACGTGACAGCTCGCCATGGTGATACCTACCTTGCCTAAATTATTGTGCTCTACCGCAATTTCTCGGAAGAAGAAATAAACATAGTTCCCATACTCTATGGCATGGAGGAAGTGTGGCTCTGTAAGAAAGAGCAAGGAGAAGGTTACTTCAAAGCCCTACTCAATTGGCACACGACACTGACTACGCTGCATGACTTGGCGGCTTCTCACAGGTCCATACCAGCTGCCATGAGCTCCAACCTTCCAGATACTTTAGGATGTCCAGATATGGGTACACTGGAGCTTAAATGAACTTGAAGTCTATAACGTTGGCTAATGAACTGTAAAAAGGCCTCACAGGAATTGCATTTCTGCTACGGTATTTTGATACTGCAGATTCATTCATTAATATATTTAACAAAGATTAGCTTTATTTAAACTGCTTTCTTATCCCAACCATGCCGTATTGAAAGCCGCACGTATGCTGACATTGTAGCACATGTGTAAAGCACGTTGGCTGTGAATTACCTGACCCCCTGAGCCACTGAAATTACATTTGTCATGTGTATGGGAAAATACTCCCCCAAATTACCTTTTATCCATTTGGAATCATACTTTATTGTTCTTAGGGCAGATCCATCCCCCATGCTGCGATAAATAACAGCATCACTTGCCAGGAAATCTGCTACTGTTGCCGAATACAATTTTCCATCTAAAACGGAAGTTGAAAACGTGGTATTAAGAGGCCTTTAATCTACAGAATTCTGACTAGCCTGTATTTTTCCCCTTTTCTTTACTGCCACTCTTCCCCAAATTGCTGTAACCTATTTATTAACAGGTCAGCTTTTAATCCTTTGGAGGCCCTTTAAAAAATTTAAGAGCGGGGGCACCATGACACCTTTAGCTTTCTGTGCTTGCTTTAAAAGCTCTCTGGCGTCATTAATCATTTAGACTCATTACAAGCAAAAGTTCTTACCAGCAAAGAGGGCGACATTGGTTTGTCTGGCATCAAATGGGCATCTTGCCAAACCACTAATTTCCTCCCCATCATACTCTAAGGTATTCAGCTGGGGAAGAAAAATAAATGGGTGATAGTGTCATTTCTATTTTGTACACTGGCACAAAAGCGTAACGTTGTCTTTCCAGAAAACTTAATTCAGCACATTGGCTTCTGTCTTATCTCACCTTGAAGTACTCCCCAGGCACATTGGATGTATTTGCTATAGCAAAATTAGTGCAAGCAAAACCAGTAACAGATTAATGACGTTTTCAGTATTCTTACCCGATAGTATCTGCACATAGGATTAAATGCATTTGTTCCACAGACAAACACCATCTCATCATTTCTCGGAACAAAGACTTTAATGAAGTTATGGCATTCATCCTGAAAAGGGAGCAAGATGTATTAATCACACACTTCACATAGATAATAAATATTAGTGCTGTTTTGCTATATTGTATGTGCTAAACTTACTTTATGTTTGCCTTTCATAGCACAGTTCTCTCTGTCCTGTTGTCTTGACCTCCATGTTAATTTCTGTTAAATCAAACCAGAACCATGTTAATTTTGTTAAATCAAACCAGAAAAGAATGTTTGACTTCCTTTCCATAGGTAAAATCTTAAAAAAAATAAACCCGAAGAAAATAACTCCCCCTTGCCAGCACCTGTATCTACTCACCTTACTTGGAGTAACTTCTGATTTTGGAACTTCATTTAAGTTTACAGTGTAAACTTGGTCCCTGTTTGCAAAGAGTTAAAATACATAAGGAAATTCATTAATTCATTGGTCTTATTTTTGATAAGCTAAATCTGTTTTTATAGTGTTAGACCAGAAAGTTCTAAGAAATGCTTGTGGATTTTCTGTGTTTAATAGCAATCGAAGAAGATTGGTCATGGGCAACATGGGGTGGTTTTGATTTTTATTGATGTGGTCCTTAAGCAGCACCTACAGCGTCTATCTATCCAGCTCTGTCTTCCCATTCTGTTGAAGACTAATCCTCACTGTAAATATTCAAGTGTGTTATCCTCACTTCCTACATCCCTGATGTGTCAGTCCAAGTTTAAAGTGATCAGGAGAGGTTTTTATCAGGGCAGTAATATAAAAGAGGGAAAAGAGCATTTGATCATTGGTTTTAGCATAACTACAGTAACTGCAGCCTTCAAATCCAATTTTCATGCACTGGCCATAGAAACGGTATATTTCTCTAGGAAGTCCTCCCCCAATTCTATCTTTTATCATATTCTGCAGATTTTTCTAAATGAATTTTACACATTAATGCAAAACTAGAAGAGAAAAGAATTTTAATCTAATGAACCGAGTAAAGGAAAATTACCTGCCAGCAATATAAAGTGTGTCTCGAATTTTCAACATCAGTTGGAAGTCCAGTCTGTGCTGAGATTCATTGCCTGAAGGGCGTCCTCTAAATACTGGATATTGCCTTGAATCTGCAAGTAAAAATGGGCTACGCCATCACTCAGGATTATAGAGCTGAAGAATCAATATATGGCATTGATTAGCTGTATATACTAGGTGTAGAAGGGTTTAAACTAAATTCCTTGAGTAATGTCTTGAATATAAATGAGAAAAAGATGGCTAGTGTCAGCAAATGTTCTTTTTCCTGAAGTTATTGCTGTATTTCTGATTGCTTTTTTAAGAAAATGATTAAGTGTTCTATTAAAGATACAAAGCCAGTAAACACATTTCAATTTGAAAGAAAACAGACTTTTTTTTTAAACTTCCCAAGGGGAAAAAAACAACCTACATTAAAACTTTTTCCTTAGTGGTTAGCACCATTTGCAGATTACTTACAGTGGTAGTCAACAACGTTAATAGGGTCCTCATCTTCAGGGAAGCTGACAGCTCGGCACTGGGACAGACTCATTAGCATCACGGAGGCACAAAGCAGAGGAAGCCTCATGGCTGGTGAAAGATGAGCACTACCTTGGTGGCAACGCTGTTTAACTACCTGGAAAACAGGAAGAGGCCAGTGAGATTTCAGCAGCACAGGACAGTAAACGTGACTTCCTACTGCAGAAGAAGGGCTTTTTCATTTGTATTTGAGCACTGGCAGCAGTGAACTAAATTGGTGCTTACGAAAGGCTCCTGTATGCACACTGATGGAAAACTGCTGCGTGACATATCCCTCCTCAAAGCTGCTCCGAAACATATTGATGTTTGCTAATTTTTAGCGGGATTTACAGACATTTCCAATGAAGCTGATGACTGTCAGCCCATTTAATTCATGAGAATCACAAACAGAACATGCAGGCTGCTGACCTGGCAAGAAAAATTGTCAAACTTGGGATTAGATTTTTAATTAAACTGCAATCGCTTTCTATCCCCTTTATCACTGAATGTCATCCAATAAAACCCTTTCCCCATAAAATACCTAAATCTTATCCACAAAAAGTCATGACACACACAATCTGTCTGAACACCCATGCCATGTTTTAAAATTATTGCTTGTTTCCAGGCTGTGCCATCATAGCACTAAGCCTAGCATGCTCATCGCCAAAGACCTTATGTCTAGGACCACACGCCTGATGCTTTGCCTTGTGCACTGATGCACGTGTGTGCAAGGCAAATGCAAACATGCTGCCTCAGCAGCGCGACAGCGCTTGTCGCACACTTTGCAAGGGTGGCAAGAGACTCAAATGGGGACACAACACAGAACTGGGTTCCCAAGGTGCCCTTTCCCCCTAATTCTATTTGTTACTGTAGAAAGTTAGCAACTTCAGAGACACTCACGGTAGGGTTTTTTGTCTGTCTCTGTGCTCTATAGATTATATAGTACGTATTATGACAGCACCACAACATTGACATTCTACAACAAAGCTTTTAAGAGGGGAAGGGAAACATAACTTCTCCAATTAAACCACAGTGACATTTTAGTGAGCAGAATGTAACTACTCAAGTTGCAATTTGGGTAGGATGCAAGAAAATGCATCTCAAAGTGAAATGCAATCCTTAATGACCACAAGTGGTCTGGGCAGGGGTCATATTTCTCATTAGAAACCTGGCAAATGTAGTACTATTCCCTCCTCCAGCCTTTTGGAGGCATTCATTCAGCCCCGATACACAGGTCAGAGCTTTGAGTCACCAGCCCAATGCCTTGCAGTTGCCGAAATTGGTTATTAAGCTCTTTGTCAAACAGAAAAAAAGAAGCCTTTCCATTTTAATGTTTCATGAATTGCTATGAGCTGTACATGTTGCCAGCACAAAGTGCCAGGCCTGATCCAGCAAAGCACATAAGTATTAATCATTTAATAATTTGAAAAGCAATTAAAACCCCCCTTCATAACAACACTTAACCTTTCCATAATCTTTACTGGGGATGAAAATACCGCATTTGTTAATTGCTACTACGTCTGGCTAGGGGCAGGGCTTCTGGGCTTCTTCCTTCCACGAGGCTGCTGAGCCCTCTCAGTTCAGGCAGGACTGTGGGGAGACCAACTTGAAGGGTGACAGTATTTGGTGATGGGGGTGTAGGTGTTGTCTGAATGCCTGTCCATTATGGACTGACCTGAAAAGAAGCATTTTCCACTGTTAATGATATTTCTGTATCTCAGGCCACCAGTCCAGAACGAATGGGCTGTGCTCTTAGTCAAGACTGATGAGTGCAGTGGTTAATAAACACTAATGATTCCTGGCACTTTCCCTCTGCTCTTCCTTGTCCTGACATGGCCTCTTCAGCAGAAGCATCTTGCGTTAAATTACTAATGAGCAAACTTAAAACAAACTGGAATTAATAAAGTTAGTCAAATTAGTTCTTTCTTGTGAAAGCACCATTAGAGCAAAGTCCTGCAGCACAGTGGCTCCCAGACACAATAACAAATCATTAACGGTTACACAATCTTTTTTTTATGGTCTTTTTTCTCCAAGAAAAGCAGACTCCAAATATCCAACCCACTACTGTCACCGTGAAAAAAGATAAAGGGGAGGCACATAAACTGTACCTCGACTCAGGGCACAGTAACGTCTGTGAGGTGCTTGGTAAAAGCCCTCCCTGACGGCTCTTTTTCCTGGAGAACAAATGAATACAAATTGCCAAAGAGCAAGAAGCTCTAGCAAGCTGTGCAGGCCTTAGCTAGCCCAGAAGATGAGGCTGTTCATGGCCCACACATCACGACTCGAAAGAGACCCTGGCCTGGCTGCAAAACCCACACAGCCTGCAACCCCTGCAAGTTCTGCCAGTATCAAGCACAGGCACGTATTAGGAAATTTCTTTATTCCTCTCTTTCCTTCCAGTATCCCACCCAGAAAGAATTCACTGGGACAATGAAGAAACCAGCCTTACAAAGGCAGGTACTGTCTTTTGGACTCAAGGAAAAGGTTGCAGAGAACAAAAGGGCAATTTGCTGGGTACTGGCCACAACAATGGTGACCTAAATCCAAACTGTCACAAGACCAACGAGGAAACGACAGAAATGCCAGGTGAATAAGAAGAGAGTATCAGTTCTCTCAATTGGAATTTCTGGGGGTATATCTTAGTCCCTAAAGCAGGGCAAATTTTTGTAAATGTAAAACCACAGGATGTGTCTCCCTAGAGACTGCTTCCAGAGCAGAAACAAACCCACACTGATGTCTTCCTTAAAAAAAACCCCAAACCTCTGTATATACTCCAGAGATGAACTCTGAGAACATATATGGCAGGATTAGTTATGTTCAGCAATCTCTTGTAACTATGCATCACCCATTGCAAGTGTCTATCAAAGAAAATGCCTACATCTGAATAAAGCTCAGACCTTTGTCATGACGAAAGAGAAAAGCAGCCTCAGAGCTGGACTGGATCAGCAAACCACAGGAAATCACTTCTTACCAGCCAGGTAAGAAGTACAGATTTCTCTATTATTTTGCTTGTTAAAATATTACAAGAACAGTAGTTCTGACTGCTAGCTACACATTAGAAGGAAATGCACCTGCTTCAAGAGGGACTTAAATGCACCTTTTAGCTGGTTGGACACCGGCTTGCGATCAGAATCACTTGAAAAGAGAATAAACTTGGAAGAACAGCTGTTCCCTGAATGATGAGAAAAATGGGCTCCATCTAGCCCTTGGAACAAGGGGTTACGACAGCCAGGTGTGCGCTTCTGGTAGACACAGATAGGCTGGTACAAAAGACATAATTCTTGCCACATTCAAACCTTTTAATGGAGGCCACTACTGGGGACTACAAATAATAATGCCGAAGTATCTGTTTGGACCAGAATAGCTGATTACGAAATGCTGGCAATGTCTACCTTCAAGAAAATGTAGAAAACAATCATACTCTGGGTCTGATTATTTTTCCCCAGCCACAATTCAGACCAGTCTTTGATTAATTCCTCTTATAAATTGCATTCCCAGCATTTCTGCTAGGAAACAATTCACGGCAAGTGCAATGTTTGGAAATTACCATATTGCTATCCCTGTTTTGCAGTTGGGGAATTGAAGCACAGATCAAGGCTGAAATTGTGACCAAGGCCAACCACCAAAAAAGCCTTTTCAAAGGATCTGAGCTGCTCTGGGTCTGGTGTTCATTCCTTGCAGCACAGGCAAATTGGCCAGTGTCAGCCAGGTGGAAAAGCCAGTAACAGATCCGAGATTTTCTGGCCATTTGGTTTATAGCATAACTAGTTGTGTCTGCAAATACAAAGAAATAGAGGTTCAAATGTTAACTGGTGGCATGAATCCACACCGGTAAAGAGGAAGCAGGCTGACTGAAACCGGCCTCCGGGTGAGTGCTGTTGGTCAAGTGAAAGGCAGGCAGTTGTCGCAAGTAATAAACTGGCTCTCTGTGGCTGGCATCTTTCAATCTCAGATACAAATCCCATCATTCAATTCCTGATTGGGAGAATCCAGAGAAGCAGGATATCATTTCTGTTAAAATATGAGCCCTCCTTCAAACAATCACACATGAAGGGGAACAGGCTGGTGTTTCTTGCCCATTAATCTACTCCAGCCTTTGACAACGCACTGGTGACACTCCATCAATCATCTTTCTGTGTGCTGCCACGTAAAAGAAGAGGGGGAAGTGAAAGGGCATTCAGCCAGCTGGAGAGAAGCAACACATAAAATAGCTTCAAACCAAACTGATGCAGTATCTTCTGTTTGCTAAAAAAAAAAGATTAAAGAAAACTCTTAAAAATCTCCTTAACACAATAAATACTTCTTAAAATGCTAAGCGCAGACAGGAATGTGGCATGGAAAATCCAGGCTGAAGTTCAAGATAGGTCAGAACAGAAGATATATCCTAAAAGTTAGCTCACTTTTGGAGTTTGACAAGGCAAAGGAGAAAAGGGTTGCAACAATAAAAGCTGAAAAACAGGCACATAGCATGAAAAGGCTTCAATGACTATATTGTCTTCTTTCTCTACAAGATACAGGACAAAATCAGGCTGCTGGGTGAGATCAAGGATCTCCGCTTGCGTGGAGGTATGCGTTAACCATAACAATTAGGGGGGACAGGCAGAATTGATTAGGAATATGCTGAGCTTAGTCAATTTATGTGATGTGGTTTCCCACAATCCCAAATGACTGGACTTCGACAAATCAGGAAATCCCTGCTGTCCTCTGTTCCTTCCTGCATGCAAATGGATCCCTGAGGGCACTAATTAGTGCAAATGTACCAACCAGTGCATTTCTGAGATGGTACCTTCTGAAATTTTGAGCATGAACCCCCCCTAATAATAAGATAAAGTTAAAACAAAAAATATCTTTTGCTGCTGCTTGTTCACATACGCTCAACAAGTTTCTTGGGGCCTACAGCTGAGACTTCAGTTCCTCTTCTGAGGGAGAGCAAAGCAAGCCCTGTGCAACACTTGGCAGATTCCTCTCACCTCAGCCCTTCAGACAGTGGATCACAGTAAGGATCACAGTGCATCCTTGGACAGTGGCTTCTGGGCACTGAGCAACTGGCCAAATTAGTGCCTCAAAGGTCTTTAAACAGAAGACCACTCAAACAACAAAGATCTGCTGGGCTGGGCTAGAGCAAGTCACAAATTTCACTAACAACCAGATAAAGGTTATGTTATTCTCTGAATGAGAACTTACTAGTGTTTCGCACTCTCATGTCCCTCCCCCTTTTTTAGGGGGGGATGCAAAGGATCAGTGTAAAAGGTTAAAATATTGTTTACTATAGCCTCAGGGATTATCTTTTGATGTATAAATCAATTATGGTCCACTAACTGCAGGTTGAAAAACACTAGTTTAAAAGGGTGTGGTTTAAATTCTGGGCTTCATGAAGTAAAAAGGTGTTCTGGCAGTGACTCCACTTTAGGGGGCTAAGGATTCGCACATGAGTTAACTTTCTAATGGCAACTGCTACCAGGTGGGAGAAGTTCCAACTTCTTGAGCCAGATGCAGGGAAAACAGCTACCCAGCAAGGTGCTCGAGATGTGTTTTGCCACTATGTAGTACAGAAAGGTAAGCCACTGCTGAATTTTGATTTGCCAAGAGGTCAATCTTCTCAGAAGATGAAACATATATGAAGGAGGTACAGGCAGCCTTCAGTAATGCCCCTAGACCTGCTGTAGAAACGTATGCACTGGCAACCATGGACGGACCACGATATTCACTCAGAATAGCACCTTAAGCCTGCTGTGTGTAAAATAAAATAACTCTAGAGCAGAGCCACACACTGGGGGAACCAGCCAAAGTGTGTTTGGGTAGTCAAAACATGAAAAAAGCAGCATTTTTGTACCATCCAAGCCAAAATATAAGACCGGCAGAGCCCAGAGTCTGGTGGCTTGAACTCGTAGAGAAGGATCAAACAATTCTTTGTCCGGCCTCGAATTTTTTTTTGGTTTTGGGCCTTTTTCTATGTCTCACTGCATCAAATGGATATAATGGGTCATTTGTTTACAAGGGAGAAAGTATTCCACATAGAATGCAACATTTGCCTTAAAAATCTGTATCAGTATCTATTGTGCAAGAAAAGGGATTAGATTCCCATTTTAGTTCATATCTATACATAGGTTTTCCAATGATGCAATTACTCTATACTGTGGTAAGTTCTCCCAAAAGAAGGGTACAACATCCAGCATCAATGCAAGTGTGATTTTCTTTTAAGTTCTTTTATCAAATGACATTGCAGTATAAATGTGTTTCTTCTAATGAAGGCTGACTTCAGTAAAGTTCCTGAAGGCAATGCCTGACACAGGGGCTTACTGTATTTTCAGATCTCAAAGATTGTCTATGATGTGATAAATCCATATTGTAGAGTTTGGTGACAGATTGTTTCGGCTAATGATGTAATAACACAAGAAAGTATTTGTGGTTATAATAATAATAATAAAAAAAAACTTATTTAATTCTTGTAATCTCTTTTAGAAACTTAGAGAATGATTTTGTATGAATAAATAGATATGAAAAACTGTTTCTGCCCTATAAAGGCACACTCAAATTTAAACTTTCAGGATGTAGCCATCATTACTTTCTGTAACAACTTGAAAATCTGCAGCTCTGAAGAAAAATGTAGGATATTTGGAGTGGTGATATTAATTGAGCATGAAAGTGCAAATAACAGGTCTGTTATTTTAAGATAATACTTGACTTCTTTTAAGGATTCTACATTAACACCTCTTGATCTATGCCTAAGTTAAAAAAAGATAGTTTAATATTAAAGTGATGAAACCCTACCACTGAGTATCACAGCTTTCATCTTAATTGCCTTATGGTATTGCTAGTTACACTTCAGTTGTTTGCAGGCTTTTAATGTTACAGAAAGCACACCCCTCTTGCTCTAGAATGAGCTGACAGAATGCTTGCAAAATGGATAGGGTGACTTTTAATGATGCAAGTGTTTAGTAGTTGATTAGATGCACTTTGAGGGCTAAATTCTCCTGTGATCAAAAATTTACTTGAACACAAGGTAGTTTCAGCAGGAAGGGAAACAAACTGCTGAGCAAACTGTAAGTGATTGCTTCAATTATGTTTATTTTAAGTTAATTTTTGAGAGTGAACGTTAACTACCTTTTTTTTTTACCAGGGTGATACAAAAGTCCTCCAATGGAAACCAACCTTTGATTTCAGCTCACATCTACAGTTCAATCTGTTCTGTTCTATAAAGCTTCTGCAGGACACGCTCCCCTCAAAAGTTTGCTAGGGTTGATGCTTGGTGATAAAATGCAAGGTACTTCAACTGAAGCAGCGCTCTGGATTCACCATTTTAGCAGGTCTGCATTTTATTAATTCAAACTGCCCATGCCCAACTGTGACTCCCTTAGGAAATATTAAATTTATTCATGAAAGCATCCAAGGACCAGTGCAGAGAACATCAGTACAGTGGTGTTCAGTTTGCTCTGTACTCTCAGCCCTGATCCTCCACTTGTTTGTGGCCAGGGGCAGAACTGGGCACAGGAGCTCCTACTCCAGCCCAAGGAAAGCAATGCCGCCCAGCTGTGGCTCACCAGGGTGAACTCCTGAGTGCCTCCGGCTCACAGCTGTCAGAGATGTCTGGTACTTTTCAGTAGAGTTTTTTAGTCTGAAATATTTTTATCCTGAAAACTAGAGCAAACTTCTAAACCATGATGGCAAAGATCTCATTACTTGCAGTAATACATACAGGCTTGGATGTAGGTTTGGAAACCTACCTCCCTTGGCCCCAGACAAAAGTCTAAAACCTAGACCCAAGTACTCTCTTTTCCTCCTTCTAGGAGGGTTGGCTACAACTGTGGGTGAGCGCTGTGACTGAAGTAAGTACTCTTCCTGTGGGCCTACAGCACATGGTTTACATAGCAAAACTGCCACTCATTTCAGCATGATTAGGCATCATCTGATAAAGCAGCTCTGGGACAGGTATAAACCAGTATTTGCAGGTGAGGACATAATGAAGGTCTCGGGCGCACCTTGCACAAGTCCAGCTGACGCCACAGCCATAGTGAATTGCTGGCAGCACCCCTGGCTCTCCTGTCTGCAAGCCCTGCTGTCTCCCAGCAGTGGCGAAAGCAGCCTTCACCTTGAGCAGTGCTCCAGCCCTGATCCCCGAGATAAGCGCTGCCCATTTTAGACCTGGCTGGAGCCCAGGAGGTCAGGGCTTGCCTACAGGGTGAAGTGAATGGGATGTTCTGAAATGGAAGTGAGGTTTGGGTGAAAGCATATGCCCAACAATCAGGAGAGAGGGAAAAAAAAAGGAACGCGCACCATGAAGAGGGCACATCTGCTGTTCAACAGGCTGTGCCCCAGCCAACATTGCTGCCAACCTGACTCCAGAAAGCAACACTTCTTCCCACCCACTGCCCTCCCCTGCTATAAACATCCCTCCAGCATCTCAGCACTGTGCCTTGCTGGAGCATGGGGTTTGCTGGCTTGAGTTGTTGCTGTTGGGGTAAAGGGCTGCTGCACACCACTGTGAATACTTCAACAAAGAGAAAGTAAATGGCTGCTGGAAAACGTGAGGGGAGAGATGGGAGAAGACTATCAACTGGCAAGAAACACATTAGAGCATCTGAATTGCTCTGCTGGTATCATCAGCATTCCACATTTAGAGCTGGGACAGTCAGCCAGCCTTACCCACAGGAATACTGACTGTAGAGACCACAGAACAGCATGTTTTTAACTAGTCTTGGATTTACAACGTGGACAAATCTGGTAGCTGGCCACCCAGTTACTTACTTGTATATGCAAGGCATGTGCTCTGTCACTTTCTTGGGCACAATTACACATACAAAATGCAGGCATGAGAACCTGGAGGAAGCCAGAGTTCAAAGTTAATCATTACTATTATCTTGTTTAGCGTTAAAGATTAACTACACCAGTGAAAGGATGTGTTATGAAATGTCTTTCCCAGGCTGGAAAATAATTAGAGGGAGAGGTTTGTGTTTTTTCCTCTCAAAGGCTACCCAGAATTTGGAGTAGTTATTTGAACTGATTCTTTTATTTACCATAATATCAAAATGTAGTCACTTGCCATGTGACTGCTCATATTTTTATTTGAGATGTTGTGCAGAAACACATGGAAATCTAGTGAAGGCAAACCAATTTTAGAACACGTTTCGAGCAATTGTTTTGCAGTACTGCCCTACAGTATGAAGTCTCTTACATTTCTTAAATTGCCTAATCAAATGCAGACTCTGTTCCAGTCACGCTAAATTTTCACATAATGGCAGAAAAACACTTCTTTCTAGCCTAGCACTGAACAGTTGGATCACATTATTACATTTTACTGCTTTTGTAGTCTTCAAGCGTGTATTTGTATATGTATGTATATGCATATTCACAGGGGAAAGGAGGGAACACTGGTGCTCATGCTGCATGACCCTGGAGACAGTCAGAGGGGCAGAGGTATGTCTTGAGAGGTGCCTGTGACAAGGGTCTTCTGGGAGCACCTGTCTTATCAAGAACACAGAGGGGTAGTGGCAAAAAATGTACTGTTATTTATTTAAAAATCAGATATATTAGTATAGGGTTTGATCCACCTGATTCCTTGCCTTACAGTCTACTGAAGTTATTAAACAGACACAAATGCAGTTAGGTAAGTTATACCCATATTGTTGCCAGCTTGGGGTTGGAGGCAGGATTGGTGCTATGTGCAGCCATAGCTACCCTGCTCTGCATCCCAAGCTTGGATGTACTTGGATGATCCCTGTACTGCATCACATCAGTTTGGGGGATTCCCTGCATCACCCAACTGCCCACTCTCCATGGACCAAACAGAATCTGCAGAGCCCACACTCAACAGTGATTTAGAACAGGATGCAGCAGCACTGGGCACCACCTCTCCCTCCCCTCTGTCTTCTACTTGGGCTACATCACGGTAACATTTGCATCACACAGCTTTAGCATTTTGACTAGTGAGCCACAGAGAAGCCACAGATCAGACCTTTAAAAGTGAAAAAAAAAATAATATTCAAATCAGTAACATATGGACTGCAAGTGCTTGAATCAAGGTCACAAGGAAATCTGTGGCGAATCAGGCAATGAGACTTAGGGCTTTAAAGCTTTACGTTACAGTCTGTCCCATTCTCTTCTCCATACAAGATCCCCAACACAATTGCAATGTTTCCCTAAATCCTTGTCTTATTATTAGCGATTCTAGGTTAGTGTAAGAATGTGACTAAATCAAATCTGACCCAGACACTATGTATGTCTGCTAGTCTATTTTTCCTTTACAGCTGCACCAAATACATTTAGGTTTGCCTAAATAGTTTGCCATAGTTTGCCACACAAGACCACTGTTCAATCATGAACGGTACTAGTTCTGTCTTTGGCAAGAGTGAAAACCTGATGCTTTAGCAGGAGGAAAAGCTGTAATCCACTCTCACAGTAAAACCTGTACCAAGACAAAAAAAAATTTCTATCTATACCCTTGCAGGGAATCAGATTAATCCCCTAAGCATGGGATTTGATTATTTTTGTCTGAGGTTGTCATTAAGGAAAAAAACTACATAATGCTAAAAATACTCACACAGCATTTATTTTATGAAGAAAATATGATTTATTGAGCAAAACCAAAATTACTGGCTTTTTAGTGCTAATCTTTGATAAACAAACACGTGCTGGGTTAAAGGAACTGTTATGGAGAGCCGAAGTTTGCAAATGGAAAGAAATCGTTCAACTCTGCACGATGATTTTTTTCCCCCCTTATTACTCCTTTCATGAGACACCTGGGGACATTGTTCACACACTGTTGACAGCTTTCACACCACTGCTTTCCTCTGTTATACTTACCCTTCTCTTCAGCACTCGACTCCAGGTGGCAATACACAAAAGAGCTATATTTGCAAGGGGTGCCAATACTGGCTCTTGGACAACTGTTGGAAAGCCAGAGGGCCCTCTCCTGCCTTGCAGCTCCATCAGTTCAAGTTGCTTCCACAGGGCACTGAGCCTCACTGACACACCAGGCAGAGCTCTGATATTTAACACCTGGGTGTTGCACTGCTCAGGGAACATGCAGACCACTTACAGCCCTTTCTTGTTTTCAGCTACCATTACACTAACAGGCAGAGCCACAGGTTCCTCACTGACACTGGACTACATTCAAACACCATCTAAAATTTTAATACTGCAGCCTTCACTATACACTGAGGCTTTTGTAAGTTAAATACACATTTTTCTTCTCTGTAGTCTCCCAAAACAGAATGGTTACACAGCCTGATAAGACACATAAGTGTTCTTAGAATGTGGGAAGGGGGTACCCAAGTGGAGTGATATACACACAAGAGCTTGAAATACAAGCGTGAGAATTTTCTTTTGACCCCAAAGTGCATCTGTCATGATAGACATACACAGAAATAGCAGCAACACTTTCTGTTGGTGCCATAGTTGCCGTCGTTCCTGTCCACCACCAGCACCCACAAACACTCCTGGGAAGTGTGATAGCAGCACTTGAAGGAAATAGCTTTTGTTTCATGCCACAATAAAGCCCCAAGGAAGTTCCTACCCAATGGAGGTGTGAACTGGTACCTTACTGCTGCTTGGGAAGGCAGAGACCCAGCTGTCATGACCATTTGACATAAGAGAGGTGAACTATGTGGCTGACGTTAAGAAAAGCCTATTATTGCAGTAATAGCTGAGCTGAGTGGCCAGCTGATCACCTCTCATCTCTTCTGAGGTTTCACTCCCACCTCCGGTGGGCAGCTGATCTGTGATGCTGGTCCCTGCTGCTCACTCATTACCTTTCCAGACAAGCACCTCTGTGTTTGTTTCCCTGCTGTCCCTCATGCACTTGAAGAGCCCCCCAGCACGCATCTGCCAATTAACTCCTCATTCTCATCCCAAGCCCTCTTCAAAGCTCTCCTTTGCCTCTGAAGCCTACGAGCAGGTGTGCCCCTTTCCACAACACACACAGCTCAGCTACGTTCAGGCAGCTTGTGCGCTAACACGGCTGCTGATTATGCAGGCCAAGGCAGCTCTCCCGCTTCTAGAGGCCACTGCCTGACTGTATCCATCTGCTGTCTCTTCTCTTAAACCATCCACTGTGGAGAACAGGATCCATCCTTTTTATTCTTTGTTTGTCCAGTGACTATTGAATTAGTAACCTGGGCTGCAATTTGGCTCCTAGATGCAACGGTTAGAAAAAAAAAAAAACACAAACAAAACACCAACAAAAAAACCCACCAGCAACAAGAAACCTTTTTGCAAGAAGAGTATCTGTTTGCAAATACGACCTCTGCAACATTACCAAGGTCAGGCAGACCAAGGCCAATCTGCTGTGTGAGAATATAAATCAAAGCTGTCCAGGGACTGATTTCATTTACAATGTTTGTAACCATTCTGGACAGAACAAATGCCACTTGCCTGCTTGAGCTCCTTGCTCCTCCTTCTTGCACCACCACTTCTTTGCTCCTCCACTTCCACCCATCCCCTCCCTGCCTGGTAACACCTCTTGACCTCATTTACTCTTGAAAGCAACAGCTCTCTTCTAGCAAGAAAGCTGTGGCTCACCCATGACAGCCAGTCACACTAGGCCTATTTATTATGCACATTATGCAAAAATCTCAACAAGTAAAATTAGCACAGAACCACAAGTACATTCACCTGCTAGTTACCTGTCATTCACAGCACATGGCAGAATTAAAACAATACATTCTATAAGGACTTCTTTCCTATCGCATTCAAAGATCCGCAAAACAAACCACGGAAAGCATCTGTAGCAAGTATTAGAGTCTGGGCACAGATCCTGTGAAATCACATGGTTTCCGTTGTGGAACTAAAAAGGCTTCTACAAGAATGTGTGAAATACACAGCCGAAATTCTCCATTTCTTTCTGTGCTCTTTGGCAGTTTGCGTGGCTAAGTTAAAGCCGCAAGTTCTGTTTCTTTAGCAGGCAGCTTTCAGAGCACAGCCCAGTCTGCAAACTGAAAGAGTGCAGGATTCAGCTAGCAAGCTCCCTCTTGATTAAGTACAGAGTTAACATCATCCCACACCAAACAACAGGTTGCTGCCTCCAGACTGGAGCCCTGAGCAGAGAGTCCAGTGGTGGCCTCACTCCTTGTGGCCATTTTGCAGCCCGTCCGCAGGTGTGCCCACTGAGCCGCAGGGGTGCCAAAACTAAAGAAACTTTATGTTCTGGATGTTAACTTTAGTTACCATAGCCAGACAATGCTGCCAGTGGTGTGGAAGAAAAAATTGCTGTAGCCAGCTGTGCTGTTCACAGTCGGATGGTTTCTGCGTAGCTCCAAATGGTTATGGAGCCAGTAGCCTGTTGTGGCCAAGGACAGGATGATGGATGGTCTACACACACTGCCCAAGCAGGGAGAATGGCAGAAGTTCACTTCAGAGTTGTTAAAATGCTAATCTGGGTTAGTTAACAAAAGCCGAATGGAATAGAAAAGTTAGGGAAGTAAACAATACTCATATGTTACATATGTGCACTACAGATTTGATCTCTGTGGTTAATGCAAACATTTGACTCTGGAAGTGGAACAATTCAACAGTTTTCCTGTTTGAATAAAGTGAATCAATGTCTAAGATTAGCTGTACTGTAATTACTGTCAAGCCACGACGAGGGAAAGTGGGCTATGGCAGACAACGCATGGAGCTCCGGAAAACAGCATCGGAAGGGCAGTAACACGATTTTCCCTGCACACCGCTTCCATGTGACATGGGAACAAATCAGAACCTACTTTCCTTTAAACTGGAGGCTGGCAGCTATTCACAAAACAAGAAACAACTTAATAAAATGGCTTAGATGGATTTTAACAGTAACTGCAGTAGCTTATCTGATACTTAAGAAAAGAGATCATCTGTCCTAACAGCAGTTTTGACGAAAGCAACATTTGAACTGTTTTAATTACATACAGAGCTGCTAAGACTGAAAATATCTTGTACCACCCAATGCAAGCAATATGCCTTCCATCTTTTCTTAATTACTTGTGGAGCCAATTATTACTTTATCCAATGGAAAGACATCTCATTTTTTCAAAGTGGAATTATAGGTATGTTTAACACCCAAGTATGTAATCAACTACCACCTCCTCTGTTCAGTAAGCAAGGCAAACACATAGTGCATTCCTTGAAAAATATCAGACTGCAACATAAGTATAATCAACATAAGCTTATACAAGCACAGAAGCTGTTTCTGTAACTGCTTCCTTTGTCTTACAAAGAAAGACCAGGACCAAAGCAGCGCCTGTCATATCACTTGTGTATTTGATGAAAGCTGAGCATATTCACATGATCTCCTTGACTTCAGATTTCCAATTTTTTTTTTTTTTTTTTTTTTTTTTCCCAGGAGGAAGCCTAACCAAAATATTTCAACATTTCCATACAGGTTCTGTCCAGCTAACTGGGCTTCATCCGACTTCACAGGTTTCTGAAGTCTGTGTTAAGTGCAACAATGTTTTAAAAATTATTTAAGACCCATTAAAGAAATTCAAGAACTGCAATCTGTATGTGACCAACTGTAGTAAGACCAGAAGATATGTTATTACGAATGCCTAATGCATGCTTTGAAGTGAGCTTCTATGACGTACTTTTCTTTACTTCCACGTATCTCATATGACAGGACCGATCAGATCGAGGATCAGTTTAGTCAGAACTAATTGCATATATAATTAAGCATTCTATCAAAATGTGTGCTCTTCATAAGTCCACATCAAAGTTACAGAGGCTCCAAGGGCTAAAGTATCTGCTCAGCTTATAGAAACGAGGTAGAAACGTTCAGACTGTCCAGCTCAAAGGGCACAAGAGGCTGGGGGGGAAACCTGCAGCCATCCAGCTGGTTTGTAGAGGTTTGACAGGGCCATCACTGTATTCCTGGCACATGCTCCTGCATCACACCAGGCACGTTTAGAAGATGATGTGATCTTTGTTGAATCTCGACCAGAAATATCTGTGAGAACAGGTAGTGACAGACTGCAGGGTGTGAGGGAGGAAGGTAGCTGTTCACAGTAACTGAAGGTGCAGATGCAAGTGAGAAGTCAGTTAAATAAACCAATCTAGAGCCTCCGGGTTATAATTTTTCAGGTTTTCTTTTGAAAACAAATCTGAGCTCCATAATTCAGAATGCTAATAAATTCTTACTGCAAACTTTTCCTTCCTGTTTTTAAAACAGCTGAGCTTTATATTAGTTAATATCAAAAGTGTTAAAGTTCATGATTCTACAGAAATCAAAGCACTCAACTGGCAATTTGTATTTATCTGAGCCAGAGTAAATGTTTATACAATATCTGCCAACATAACAAAATATGCCTGTCACTTACTACATTAAACATTATTACGTAGAGCTTAATTCACTGAATAGTAACTTAAGTAGACTTCAGAGGTGCATAGAATTTTATAGTGTGAATAAAGCAGGAAAAACGTCTATTCTTTTCTGCCACAAAAGTGATTGCAAAGCTTTACAATGAGCTTCCTGTTGGACTTGGAAAAAGGAAAGAACCTCAGAAAATTCTCTGTGAAAGTATTTGTATGTGAGAGCAACAGACCAGCAGTAAAAGCCTCTAAAACAGTAGGAAACTGTTTCTTCAAATAATATTTTAGTGAATCAGTAAGCGTCATTAAAGAAAGACTAATAGCTTAGAACACAAAGGTATCCCAATAAAGATCCAGGATTTTTTCTCCAAAGGGAAAAAATGCCACATATTTACAGAGCAATGAACAGTATTTTAGAGGAAGCTTGCTGTAATTCCTGCACATTATGTGTGAAGCGTGTGTGTGTGTACATGGATAAGCTACAATACCATCTGTACAGCAAGTGCCACATATGTGAGCATTATGAACCGTCATTGCTGCTGCTGCTATGCTCAAAAGTAAACGTATTCTAAGCCACGCACACATACAAATACAAATGACTTTACACACCGAGGGCTGAATTTTGCTCAAATTACTCACAGGCTAATGCCTGCAATACAAACATAATCTCGACCAGAAGTAAGAAACAACTCAAGAACTGGCAGAAAACACTAATTTAGGACTAGATATAGTCATGCTAACAAGTGGGATATCCACCAGAACTACAATGTTTTCACTACATCAACCTAAAGCATACTTAAACGCATTTTTCAACTCACAAGATAAAACACAATGACGATCATAAAAAAACCCAACACAACAACCCCATAACCCTTTAAACACGGGCAGAACATCCACCTAGAAATATCTCTGCGACCTTTCACTTCTATCCAGCGCTTATAAATAATAAAGAAGGCTTTAAACCCTGTCTAATTACTCCCTGAAAACTGCTGTATCGGTTTCTGCAGTGCTGAAACGCCCTCCCCGCCCAAAAAGAAAAAAAGTTTCTCCGCTCTACACCTGAACGGAGCATTGTTTTCATCGGGAGGCGAGGAGGACGGAGCAGAGCTAACCCTGCCTCTGCACAGGGATAATTCAGAACTGACTCTAGTATTTGTTTCCATCCATAATTGATGGAGAGCTTGAAACACAGCTCCCTCTGCCTCCCAGCGCCCGGCTGCTGC
>VZRU01018360.1:475087-498472 GCA_013398155.1 Pedionomus torquatus | reverse complement strand
AAAAAAAAAAAGGATAACTTGCCAAACTGTATCATCTGTGCTTGTTTTATGGGAAGTCAGAAAAACTCTGAGAAAAAATAACTTGGAGATTTTTTGCTGGGGAAACATCTCTGTCATTCACATGCAATTCTGAAATTCTGGCCTCTCAGCTGTGCTGTGTCTCCTCCGCAAGTCCTTGGGCAGGTCAGTCCCCACAGCGCTCCTGCCCCTCTAGAAGTCAAGCGCTTGATACTCCCAAGCAATATTTTGGGCTGATCCTGCAGGTTTTTATGCACGCAGCACTCACAGTGGGAGCACTGCCTCTTGAGAACTGATTCATCTAAGCAAGGGCGCCAGGATTTGGCCCATAGTAAATTCTCTTCAGAGACTGTGCCAACTAAATCTCTCAGCCATGGGAATAGGACGTTTTTGGCAACTCAGCCCCTTGGCTGGCTCTCTCTGATGTTTCCTAGTGGTGACAGGCTAAAGGCAAGATCATTATGGGCTTCCTCACAGCAAACACAGCGCGACTATGTTGCACCCTAGGAGCTGCTGCCTGGTTAAAGGTGTAAGAACATCATTTTCTCTTTCTCAGGAACAGCCCTAATCTGAAAACCATCAAAATTTGCACGGTGCCTGAAAATGCTGTGATAGAGACTACTTGCTTGGTTAGGAATCAAAATGCAACCTGAGGACAAAAAATGCTTAGAGTGCCTCAGAGAGAAGGATTCAGTTCCCAGAATAGCTCTGTGGCCTTTTCACTGGAAGTCAAACACTTGGGGAAGACCCACTGTTGTGTGGATTTATAGAGAGTATGAGTACCTAGATGCAAGCTACCCACACCAGGCTATTACAAATGTGGGACTTGCTTCCTGGATTTTTACATGCCTGACGGTGGTGCCAGCTGTATTTCCATTCCATGTCCTTTTTGTGACTGACACGTAGAAATTACTCAGCAATGCTGCTCAGTTACCCCTGCAGTAGGTTCATGGGAAGCATGGCACAGCCTGTGCCATCTGCTTGGGCTGTGGCTGCACATTCCCTTCTGCCCTGAAAGGGGCTGCTTGTGGAAAGGGCCCTTTCTTCCCCACCATACACCACAGCCACAAATTGATTTAAGGCTTCCATATATCAGGATGAGAGATTAATACAGTTTAAATCTCCTTCTGCTTCAATTAGGCAGATGACACAATGTTGAGAATCCAATCACATTCCTGCAGGGCAAAGGGTTTCAGTTTGAAGTACGGCATTTTGGAGGATTCTGGTACAGCCAAAATGAGTATCTTGTGTCTACACTTCAATATGATTATAGTTTCAAAATTTGCTGCATAGCTAGAAACCACTGTATGTAAAGATTTAGAGTATGTGCACTTACAATATGTGTGCAGTCAGGGAATTACACAGCCACAGGTTTTTAAACACTAATACATGCAGGCTCCTATTGATATGATAAACGATCAGTAACATGTGCCGCAAAGCTTCTTAAATCCTCATTGACACAACAGACCACTATTGTGTCAATAGTGTGCAGATTAATGGGGTATTGTCTGGCTATTTTAGACCTTAACTTTCATTTATCCTAAAACTTGTTCTTCATTGTAACTCTTAACCTTTGGATTCTGCCAACACATTTCTTGTCACAAATATACTAATGGAATTAAAAGAAACCTGGCTTTTAAATGTTAATTACTCCTAGAATGATTGATTTGTAAAGAAACACATCAGCAGAATCTGAAAGTACAGAGGCACAATAAAATGGCCTGAGTGTCAGCTCAAGCACCAGGAATGCCCAAGGACCAGCTTTGGCTCTGATGAGACTGTCCCTGTGTACAAGATAGAAATGAGAGCACTTACTCACCCTATCTCTTAGGTATAGCTTATGGATTATCCTTAATATCCAAAGAACTTTTCACCCTCTAAGTGTTTTACAGACTTAAGCCACACGTTCACAAATTTGAAAACGTAAGCAAAATATTTGAAATTTACATACAGATAAAAGAACCACCATCTGTTAGAACAACAAATTGAGTTTTTGCTTCATTAAAATATGGATAATACAAAACTAATATGTATTTAAACCGGACACTTCATTCTGCTTGAATGCCTCTGTTGGGTTCATAACCGAGGCTGAATTGATTTCAGCAAACACAACCGTTGATTAAAATCACTGCTTCATCCACACAGTGATTTGATAAGAAAGGGCAAGCGCACAAAGTGCAGGGCAGTTTGAGAACCACTTTCAGAGCATGGTCACTCAAGAAAGTTTGCTCAAACGGTGCATCCCTAGGAAATACCAAGTGCTGAGGAAAATGGTATTGATGGTTTCCCTCTGCCTGAGCCAGAGCTGAATCAGCGACTGAGCACACTAATGCAAGGACATGATGGCTTCTGAACGAAATGAGAAACTTATATTTTGAGGACATGTTAATTTAAGCTGTGTCATTTTCAATAAAAACAGCAAATGACAGTTACAAAAGACGGCCACATAACAGTAGTGCCAGAATTTGATGATGTTACATCCTACGAGTCGTCATATTTTAGCTAAATATTTCCTTCCTCTCTTCTTTTTTTTTTTTTTTTTTTCCTCTAAAAGGTACCACATTTCACCAGAGCGTACAGATGTGCCTACTGCATAGCATAGAGGAATTGATAGGTAATTTAATATGGATTAGACATGTAATTTCCAATGAAGTAGACATGCACAGTTTTTATATTCACTGTCCTTAAGTTTAAGTTGCAAAGTGTGGATGTTATGACTCACCTTGACTGTAATTAAGTTTGATAATAAAAGAGGATAGAATTTATTTATTATGAGTGCATAAAATTAGCTGGACAATTTAAGGTGCTATTCAGTAAGTAATGCTCCCATAGCAGGGGTAAATATTAGTCTGCCTAATAGTATTTGTATTAACAACCTAGAAAAGTTATTTTCATAGAGCCCTGGTTTTATGTGCCTCTGTGCCTTCTCAATATCTGGGGAGCCATTGCAAAGGGAAGGGCAGGCATGTATAGTATGTGAATAAATGTACCCCAATTTCCAAGAAAAACAGGCTTTTCGTCCCTATCGATTGGAGAGGAATTCTCTCCTTTGAATTTTTAAGAACATAAATGTCGAAAATAGGAAGCTGAAGCTATAATGCTTCACAGCTCATCATCAGAACAGAGGGGTTAAGGCCACATAAGCTGAAAGTGATAGCTCATTAAGGTACTCCACTGTTAGCCTGCACAATGCACAATTCCGTGTTTTCTAATGCTCACCTCCATTAGATGGATGCCTCCTGTTCCTGGTTTCAGCATCCAGTCTCCATGAAATCTTACTGTAGTTATCGACCTATTCATAGCCACTTATTCATCCCATCCCCCATGGATTAGATCTCCAGAAGATGGGTCTTTAATCTGCAGGGAGTGCATTTAGATCCTATCCCTGTTCAATCACCCTAAACCTTGTTGCCTGGGGAAATATTGGTGAAAATTCCAGCTTGTTTGCTTGTTTGCTGGCAAAGCAATAAAATTGAGCTAACCATTTTCCTTCTCTGAGTCCTTAGCTTCTAGCAGTATCAACACAAGTCAGAAGTGAGACATTTCAAAACATTGTCGGTCATGATTTACACCAATAGGCTAAAACCAAAAAATTGCTAATATAACAAGGCTGTGCTGTGTTGATACAGCAAATAATTGGTTATATGTCAAGTACTGGAGAAAGAGTGGTAAGTTTAAGAAAAGACATTGTAATTTTATCCCTGTATATAGTATCCAATTAAAGGAGCATCTAAGTGTAGTTCTTTACAATGCTTAAAGGAAAGAAAATAATTTTCTCTTAGTTTACAAATGACGTGAAACCCCTCCCCCCCTTTTCACCCTTGTCAGTTGTCAGAAAATTGCAGGAGGTGCTCTTAAGCTATTAGCATTTTGTAAAATATAGGAAGACACAACCAGTTTCAATATTTTCTTTGAGCATCTTCTTGGGTACTGCATTGAGAGTTGTTTTTAAAGTATTCTGACTGTCAAAACTTCAATTTAACACCATTGTTCTCTCTTTTATATATCTTTCTAATCTGCCCCCTCATCTAGAGGAACGTGTAGAAATGTCAGATTGCATGCCTGTCAGTTGAAGGTGTAGTGATACTTTTCTGCTAACACTGATGGGCTGTGCAGCTGAACTTGGCAACTTTGCTTTGACTCTGTATAGGATCAGCATCTGCATATGCTTCCACTCTTGTAATTTATCTTTCTGGGCTGGTGTAAGAAATGGGTCTAGACTGCTATTCCATGCCCACACACAATCATCTGACATCAGTTTACCTTGAGAAGCATACAGAACACTATCTCTATATTGAATATTTAAGTGATAAATCTAATAGCTGCTCTCAGTTCTTAGGCAAAAGTCCGACTGAAATTCAATATGCTAGCTCTCTAATTCCCCCATCTACCTTTGGGGAGGTAGAGGAGATGTGTCAGTAATTAATGAAAATAAGTGGAAAACAAATATATGGTTTTTTAATGCTCTGGAAGTATACTCTATAGTCAGCCAGCAGGGATCACGTGGGATCCTACATAGATGAACCTGAGGCAATGGAAGGCCAGAAATTCCTCTGCTGAGGCTGCAGCGCTGGCAGAGAGAACCTCATGTCAGCAAAGATGGAAGAGACATGGACTCAATGCTTGTAATGTGTTGTCTCAGTATTTTAAAACTTGAAATGTGCTTAGAGTGAAATCTGGATGACTGTATGTCAAAGCTAGTAAAAGGGATTCAAGCAATAAAAATAACTGGGCACAGTCTTGTAAAACTGGTCTTTCCTGCCTGCGAGATCCCCATCAGACTTAACTTTCAAAACCCAACTCTTTCAGGCCAACAATTCTGGCCATGGCACTTTCTTGCGAAGATCACTGCAATAGTAAAATGTGATTAATTCCTGGTCCTTGCAAAGTAATAGTCTTGTAAAAAAAAGTCCCAGAGAGGGACAGCTGTACAGGGCAGAGAGCTGGGGACAGAAATACCAAGCTGAAGGCATCTTCACAGTGCGCTTTGGGGTCAGGTATAGAGTGGTAGGTGTTGCTAACTCCTATCTACAGGAATCACTAAAAGCAAGAAAACTCCATATTCTGTACAAGGATTAGCTTTTCAGTTAGGTAGATTACATCACCTATCATTTGATGGGGAATTCATTTCAAACGTCTAAGGTAATATCAACAAAATACTGTAATTAGATTTAATGGCATACTTCCAAGATTAATAGGCGATCTTCCTCACAGCCTACAATTTTAATTTCCAAAATTTCATTTGTCATATTGCTACTCAGTCAGTATAGATTTACCATCCACAGTGTTTACCTACACTTTTCCTCACTAGTAAAATGTGCTGCCTTTTTCAGGCATAGACAGATGAAAAGACATAATAGTAACAGATCTATGTTCATGGCATATAATCACAAGATGACAAGATGCTTAATGTTATCTATTTGTATTATATATAGCAACTTATGTTACACAAAATCACTTTTCAGTCCCATTTTAGGGGATTACCTAATTCTGTAATTGATTCTGTGTGATGAGTCCCTCTTGTCCTATGGGGACCCATTGACCTTCAGAACAGGAACAGGCCTGAAAACATTCTATTATATTGCTGTTATTTATGTGTAAATTGCAAGATAATGGAGGATGGGAACAGATGATAATTTTATCTTTTTATTTACTTCATGGAGCTCAGACTTTAAGTGTTTTATGTCCTGGCCCAGAAGAAAAATTACTCCTTATCAGTAAGAATGACCAAAGACAAGACTGATCTTTTCTTTAAGGTACATCAAATACTCCCTTAGAAATCTAGCCAACCATACAGTTTTCCAAACAGCTCAGAGCTACAGTAAAGCTACTATCTACTGTAACCGTCACATCCCAAAACCTGCAGTTAAAGGGTGAGGCAATGGCTCACTAGTTATAAATACCAGCAGATTAGTTATCTATAGATTACTATCACATTACTCATTCCAGAGTCCATAAAATCCAACATGAATCATCTTGGCTTTGTATAACAACAATCACATCCTACACAAGGTGAGTCCACAGGTAACAGCTGATGACATTTTACAGTCACAGAGGTTTCAGTATTACAGAAAACAAGCAATTAGGCATGCGTGCATGTATAGACTCACACAGACACATCCACAGACACACATAAAACTTGCTCCTTCGCTGTCCCACCAAATATAACTCCATGGATTAAGGCCTTAAATATGACTCTAAGAATGTAATTTAGTACAGTCTGAATCTCCCTTGGGCAAGCCTGAGGTAGCTCCTTGGGCTGTCACAGCTACGCAGCTGTCCAGCATAACACTGACTCAGGAGCCAAAAACCTGCCTCATTTGGGCGACAGTAAAACAGTTGTAAAGGATCAGACAGACATTATTCATGGTTGATGTAGGGAGGGTGCTTAGAAAATAGTTAATACCAGTAATCACTAAGAATAGAAAGGTAAACAAACTGCTTGTAAATTTGTATCTGCTTGAACTCAGAAATAAAGCCTTATCACATTTCTCCAGTGCGTTTCTATCCAGCAAGATGGTGTACTCTCATCTAGGTTTGAAGACAGATGATCAAACTATTTACTTTTACCTTTGTGACACATAAAGAAAGTTCATAGTTCATGCACAGTCACTAATGACAGTAGTTTCTGCCTCTGGCATGTTAACTTCAGTTTCTGTTTAGCGTATACTCCTTGACATCTCAGTATCTGACTTTAGCCTAGGATATTTTGTTCTTGAGACGTAGGTGGATACCTTCAATTATTTTTTCAACATTTATGGCCTTATCTAATATTACAGTTTGTTTGAAAAAATGATTTCTAGCTTTGGTGAACCTCAGTGTTTCTTCTTGTGTGCTAGCTGTGGGCTGCAAAATCCTTTCTACCGAGGAGATATAGCAGAGCCATCCATGAAAAATTTGTTTTTCTGTTCTATGCTTTGCATTTTAGTGCAGAAGAAAAATTTATACTTACAGAAGGTGAATGAGTGCAAACAATAACTATCCTTTATGTACCCCATTATCAAAACTAAGAGGCAAAAGTGAGTGCAGGTGGCTTTGATCCTTTGGAATTGATGCTACTCCTTCCTCCCTGGTCCTTAACATTTGAAATGCTGCACCGTGTCTGAGAGCCACTCTGTTATTACTGGTCCTAGGACACATCTTACTACTTTTCTTTGGTGGGTGAAGATGACGTATTTTCATCTTTGAGGTGACAGTATGTGACAATGAGATAGGTGGCCCATTTCATCCCCACGTGGTTTCACTGATCACAGTCTGCCAGCTGCTTGTATGACTGTGCATGTCAGCCCACTAATCTTGAGTGATGCAAAGCTCTACAGAGTCTGGGGAAATACCATTGTCTGTGACAAGTCATGCAGGAAACAGTCATGCAAAGGAGCTGTCAGGGAGAAGGTTTGGTCTAGAAGAGGGGTGTGTGTGGGGTCAAAAGTGTAGAAAGCACTGTAGATCCAAGGCATTATAAATTAGCTGTTCTAAGCCACAAAATCTTGCATTTGCAGCACATACTGGAAGAATTAACATAGCAAAAATATACAACAAAGAAGCAACCAGTGATCAAGTTATTACTAAAACCTCTGGATGGTGCTTGACTTGGAAAAACCGTCTCATTTAGGAATGCCAACACTATTATCTGACGTAGCTCAAAAAAAAAGTAAGCCATGACATCTCCATTCTTGGCAAAGCACAGAGACTGCTGCAGGTGCTCTATTACCTCTGCTGCTTGGAGTGATGCAGTTGTAGCTGCTGTGGCTGTTAGCTACAGGTCTTCTCTGTGCCTTTGTGGATAAGAGGAGGGCACAAAAAGTGGTTCTGTACCTGGGAAGCAATGGAAGAAAAAGTATTCGTGACTCCAGCCAAACTTTTCCAGCTCCTTTTATAGATTTGACTTTTTAAAAATTGGTTGCATAACAAGGTGCCAGGATTTTAGCAGTCATGTTATGGCAAATAATAGTTTTATCATAAAGTCTCTACTGTTCAGTAACCAAATATAACAATAGGTTATTCTCAGCTTTCCTATCAATAGATGTTTCAGAGTTGGATATTTTATCTGAGTCCTTCAGATGCTGCCTGAGTAAATTCCTCTGTTCAGAAGAATCTCAATGGTTGTTTATTTTGTTTGTATATACTTTGCATGCTGACAGAGAATGCCTAGTTGGTCCTTTCTCTCCCTGTCATAATTGGCCATATATATGCGTCAGGCCAAGAGCTCAACACTAAACCAGAGAGGGATGGAAAGGTCTCCACCTCCTTGTGGAGCCAGACCATATAAACACTTTCCATATGAATTATGGGGGACCCAGCTGTGTGAAGCACAGGCTTAGCTGGCACCCTGCCAACTGGCAAGTCCCTCTGCACCGTCCCAGGCTCGGACGGCACTGCCAGGTAGGACAGTGCTTTGTTCTGGCAGAGCGATGAAGAAGGGAGTGGAGTTGGGGAGAGATGGTAGAAGCAGAGTGGGGAGAAAGCAAACTGTCTAATGCTCAACCAGGTGACAGGTGATTTTGAGGTCAGAGTCATGGTGAAGCTCAGACTCCCATCACATCACACTGCTAAGACTCAAGCTCAGGTGAGCTTTGGATATGTCAGAAGCAGGATGTTAGGCCCTATTACTCCTTACTACAGATCCAAGAGAGTAGCTGTCTGCAAGGTGGATCATATATCATTCCTGCCCATCAGTAATGTCATGGCGCTGATGTCAGACTAACAATTTAGATTCAAAATCCTTCCTAGAAGGATCAGGACAGCACGTGCGAATGTGTTCCCGGGGTTGCTGGCCATCTGGGCTGCTCTTAAAGCCATGTGGTTTTACACCCTGCCCACGGTTCAGGCATCCTGTATCCAAAACACCACCAGAGAGAACTGTGTGTGTTAACTTGCCCTCTGATCTACACCCCCTCAGGGACTTTCAAGAGAGCCAAAGTCTATGTTTTCCCTACAATATTCAAAACCCTTTCAAAAAGACCTGATGACACAAAGTCTGTTGATTTTCATTGGAACTGCCTGAAGATCCTTCTTTACTCCCATTTGCCAAAGGAAAAAAATGTGAACTGTATTTTTCAAATGTCATCGTGAGGAGCCAACCCTCAAACTCTTCCTCACATATAAAATGTTCTGGCAGGATTACCATAAAATATCCATTTCAGCAGTGGAAAATATCAAAGGATCATGGTTTAAAATTAAACAAAAAAGCACCCTTTCTTGTCTCAAAAAAATACACTGTTCCTACTCCTTTTCGTTTCTCACCTCAATATTGCCATGCAGTTTGGTAAAGTGGGATTATGTAGCCACAATAATCATCCCCATGCAAGGCCAGCAAGTGCAAATGGAAGCAATTGCTTTACTTTTTAGCCCAAACCTTCCGTTACTGTAGCAAATAAGATTTTTTTGCAGCTGACTAACAGAAGCCGATTTAGCCCCTTTGCACTTGCTGCCAGCAAGTGTTCCCACTCCAAAAATAGCCTATTGAAGAAAGAAGTGTCGGTTGCTGTCTTTAACAGGCTGCTTTCTAAACCCATTGTTAGAAGGCACCTACTTCAAATGAAACCTGGCATGTCACCATGTCGGTGGGCAAAGTGCCATTCTAACAGATGGGCAGTGGGTAGCAGTGCCAGTGATTCAGTGTGTATATCAACCTTGAGTAACAAGGTTGTATTCCCATCTGAGCACGTCAGAGCCTGAAGCTCTGCTTTACCTCAACCTGCGTCCTTACATGCACTGCTGTCCTGTCACATCTGCAGAGTATTTTAAACGTTTCTATTGGATTTTGAGCCTATACTGCTCTGCTCAACTGGGCACCAGGCTTAAGTTTTGGATAGGTGAGCCTGGCCTGCCATGTTCTGCAATGAAGGTGTAGGCAGGACCATGTGTGTAGCTCTTGTCTTTCAGTACCTTTCTCCCCACTGTGACATTTTCCCAGCAGATACATGGGAAAACAGGATGCTGTAGTCATGGCAAAATCTTCCAGAAAAACCTCAACCACTGTGGCAACAATGAGAAACCACAACGTAGGTATATCTGACTTGTGGTTAGGAGTCCAGCACAGGGTTGATCTCAGTGCTCAGGTCCCCCTATATTTAGTGTAAACATATGCCCAAGTGGTAAGAGCAGGCGGTAAGAGCAGTTCTGCTCTGATTTTCTACTAGTCTTAGAAATCCCCACAGTCTCAAGTGTGTCACAGGAGCATCAGGCCTTGATGAACTGGGATTCATATGCCCACAGTCTCATGAGACTAATAAGACAATGAAATTTCCACCTTGCAATGCATCTTGTGCAAAAAAAGCTGCAGCTTTCTCAGGAAATGCCAGCCTGTGTGTGGAGACTTTCTCTCTGTTCTTCTGTAGTACATATTTCTATTAAATGTGTTAAACAGAGACACAAATTAATGCATGTAAACTGTATCTGCATCTTTTCAAAATCCCCTCTTATATGTCCCATGAAGCTATTAGTTTAGCTATCACTAGGTATTAAATTTTAAAAGGGTCACTAAATGCATACTGCTAGAAGGAAACAACATTAGTTACACATTACCAGAACAAAACTAAATTAAGAAACAGCTCATTTCCTTTGTACCATCAATATTTTACTCAGCCATAGCCTGGATGCTTGTACTCACAAAAAGGAATTAATCATTCATGTGCTAATGTACATCCATTATTTTTAAATCGTCACTTAAGTAATCATTTTTGTGTGTGCTCAGATGTGTGATGCCTGCTTATGAAAATGCAGGAAAAATCAATACAAATTACATAAAATTTAAAAGGTGGATATCTGTGAAACAGATGCAAAAGAGTCCTCCACGCAATAAAATGGTAATAAAATTTCTGTAAAACTCTGTTTGTGAGTCATAATTTGAAAAAGATGCTTGTCTAATGCTAAACTTATTTATATGCCATGCTACCTTCTTTATTTTGGTGCAAGCATACACAATGCAGTTCATCCTGTCTTAAAGCTTGCATAAAACTGAAACAACAAAAGCTTTACTGCCATTTAATTTGGTACTGCCATTTTCCAAGAGTTTGTTTACCAAGAATTGCGGTGCTCATATCAGACCATCATCTGTGTCTGCACATCTGGGAAGGTTTCCCAAACTTTTCAAAAAGTGAGGTACAGGAAAACTCGTGAAAATGCTTCCCCCTGCAGCGTGCACAGGGCTCGCCACTTGCATTGCATGCTGCACACCAAGTGTGGGAAATGAGGCACCTTCGGCTCAGCAAAACTAAAATTTTCCTCTCCTGCAAGTGTCACACAGCCTTTAACATCTATACAGTACAGATCACAATAATCAAAGTCTCATTTCCCCTCCTCTCTGAAATGGACTAACTATCTCCTGGGCTGGATTTGCTGCTGCCTTGGGCTTGTCATTTATACCATAGAAAGTACTTCCAAATCAAGAGCCCTGCTTTACTCAGATATAAATTACAGCTACTTTACTGAGACATAAATGCCTATCTAAGGTGCAAAGTAGTGAAGAACAGCAGTTAGTGCTGGCTGCATGTAAGAAGGGTTAAGATAGTCCTACTAGATTGGAGCCGCAGTCCCATGGAAATTAAATCATCTTTTGCTGCAAGTGTGATTGCTTCTTTTGGACTACCCATGTCAGCGAAAGAATATGGCAAAGCTTTTAGATCCCTCCAAGTTCAATGAATTTCACAGAAGAGCAGTGTAACACTTGAAGCAGAATTTGGTGTAGCAGTGATGTAGTTTTTTTCTTCTATTGGTTCAGTAATTTTATGGTGATCTACTTTAATGACAATTTAAGGGAGCTCTGTGTTTATGAGGCAATAACAAAATCTCCTGCAAAATAAATTCCAAGGCCAAGTTGTCTATTAATATATGGTAAGGCTTCTTGTGAATTAATAGAGATGTGCTGGAACAATGCTCAGGAGAAAGCAAGAGAGTGTGTGTCTTGACTTCAAGATGGGAAGACCTGTGTTCCTTTTTCAGCTAAGACTTGACATTCTCAGCCTGTGAAACAGAGAAAATGATCCAACAGACAATACTCCACTTTGCAGCAGCTTCTGAGGCTTAGTAGTGCATTCCCACTCAGCTCTGCACCAAAATCAGTGCTTCCAGATATTCAATTTTGAATGAAGGACTTCTTTTTCTTTTTTACTCCTCTCTTTTCCTTCTTAGATGGAAATCTTTTCCAGCTAATTTTTTTGTGATAACCACTGCACTTCTTTGAACTGCTTCTCCCTCCCCGAAATATGATGCATCCAGCCAGCTCATCTGCAAATGTCACTGAGTATACAGCAAAAAAAGCACAAAAGTATATCATACTGAATGAACAACAGAAGCATCATGAACTGACAACAGAGAGTATTGTAAATGACTGTATTTTAGACTGCAAGGAACTGAGAATTTACCTACTTTTGGAGAACTACCCGGTATAGCTGGGTTTGGCCACAGTTTAGGCACTTCCTGGGGAGCACACAGGAGTTCAGTACACGCTGTGTAGGTACCAAACCAAGCAGACAATTTACATCCCCTGACTGTGTAAAGCAACCAGTTCCTACAGTCCAGTACATAAATATGAGTCCATAACCCTGGAGAATTGGATTTGATCTGTTTATTTAATTTCAGCCTAATTAAGCGACAATGCACTGTCACGAGCAGTGTAAAAGGCAGAAACAGTTGCCAGATGAAGTGTCCACCAGGTCTGAAAGCCACTGTCAGTTAACTGTGTTGGACAAGCACCCTTGCAATTACACAAACAGTTAAGTAAATACGGATTTTAAAGTTCTTTCAATTTTTGTCAAATTCAGCTGTTGTCAAGGCCTACAGCAAGAAGGAGGGAGGTGAATGAGAGAGCAACGAGCTTCTCAACCTCAACGAGTGCCATCTGGGTGGGTGGAGAAAAGGCTCTCTTCTAGAGCAGATGCACTTGGGTTACTGGAGGTGACACAAGTTCTTTGCATGAGCTGTCTGTGTGGAGTTGTCTGACCACTTAAGATTAAAAGTGCTGTTTATAAGAATGTACAGTTTGACCTATAATAATTTCATTTTCTGGATGCCTAAAACTAAGTGGGTCTTTTAACAATTTAGAAACTGCAGGTTGGCTGTGGATCACTCAAGAGGAGAGATTCAGCTTTCCTGGTGTCTATGGGACTCCACAGCTCCCTATGCAGAGGAGAAGCCTTGCAGAGAAAACAGTGGGAGCTCAAACAGATGTGAATTGCCCCAAACCTATGTGTGTGCATCCACTGTCTCAAAATGTACACACACTGTACCTTTTTTGCCTTTTCTCAAATTTACCAAAGTGTAAGTGTCCTGAAATGCACTTCATCTGATGTGAAAGATAAAAATGTCTCTGTCTTGCTTGTGCCAGTTCATTGCTAATGCGGGCAGGTGATTCATCAATGGATGAAATAAGATTTTCAAGTTCTTTTAGAATGATGAGGTAGTTTTCAGAGCTCACAGAGTTTGGGACTAGATACGTGATTTATGAATGTATTTGTCAAATAATGTATTTGATAAATTTTAAAAACATTTCTGGCTAATTGCTTTTAGTACTCATCAATCCTGAAAGAGGAATAGAAAGATAAGATTGTAGTTCACAATTTGTTTGTTTTCAGTCTCTCTCTTCTCATAGCTCAGTGAAAAGGGATGGCAATGTGAACACTGGGTCCATGTTTCTTCTATGATTTACTATGGATTTCCTTTGTTCAAGCTAGACTCAACCTTGCAAGTGAAACTAGACAGGACATTGCATAGTTTCAAACTTCACTTTACAATTTCATAATTGACTGGTACAATTATGATTGCTTTCAGCACTGTGTGACGTTTTGCAACACTTCTACTGACTCTGTTTTGATTTCATTTTAAACCATGCCTAAGTTTCCATCTATTTCTTACCGAGTCCCATTTAGAAACATAATTCTTGGGATTACATTTTCCTATTGAAGATTTGATCGAAAGATGGATTCAAGGCTCAGACACATGCTCACTTAACAAAGCAGATGCAGCAATTTCCTCAAGCTGTTTGTTGCCACCTGCTTGTCAGATGCTGGGTCCTGCCAAGGAGTGGATGGAGCAAACCTGTGTGAGTGTTCGGTAGCTGCTTTAGTGCAAAGTCCTGTGGCATGTTCCCTTCCATCTGCAGATGGCTATGCCTTAAACATGCATTTAAGGTCCATTAACATAGACTGAAAGTATTAATGGTCTGAGCAGTTTTCCTGATTGAAACCAGAGTTTCCAGTCCTATGATGAGCTAAGAGGGAGGACTTCCAAACCTGTCCCAGGCAGTCGCTGGGGTTCTGCTTGGGCAGAGGAGTGTGCCAGCACCAGTGCTGGTGCAGGATCAGGTGCTCAGGCTGAGTGCACGCAAGCCCTCCTGTGTGCTGATGCTCATTACCAGGCCCAGCTGCTTTTTACCGCCCCTCTGCCAACCGTTGCTGCCCCATAACTGCCGGCAGAATGGATCACGTGCCTGTTCCCTGTGCTCTCTGGGCAAAGTCAGGCAGCCGGCTTAACCACCTGCTTAAACTATTTAAACCTAATGTAGTTTTAAATCCATGACAGCCTAGAGGAAAAACAGGGACACGTCTTGGAGACCATCTGCTGGATAGATGTGGGGAAATTTCTGACACTGAACTGGTAACTGGGAAAAGTAAAGCAGTGAAGTCTTAAACCACAGTAATAGTTTGTTAACTGCTATTGTGGGTTCACAAACACTTTTCTGGGATTACTAGGTGGGGAGAGAGAGAGAGAGCGGTTACACACAGATGTAAATCTCTGCAAGATCAGCACGTACACACCCTTCACAAACCTGCTCAAGCAGCCTGCATATAAGCCTACAAGGAGCTGTTGATTCAGATTTTTCTTAATAACACAAATATGTTTTCTGGAACTTAATGCAGTCTGCTAAACTATCTTTCATTACAAAATAAACCAGAACGACATACAAGGCATAGCACCAGCTGGTGCTGTGAAGACAGACTATGATACCGAGAGCAAGAGTCTGTGTATATACATTTAACAAAGTTTCTGAGAAGGTGCCTTACTCAGACCCAGCCCTGCAAACACACTCCACTGGGCTTACTGTCATGGGCCAAAGTTACTTCCTGATCCAGTCCTTACAGGTAAGCACCACTCATCTGCAAGAGATGTTCTCCTACCACTCTTTCTTAGCATTGAAAATCTGCTGCTGAGACACAACATTCAACAGCCAGCTCTATTGGATTTGTGGCATACTATGATTTTTAAAATGTATATACATTTTAAAGTTATCTTTGTCTCCAGCAAAGTGTGATAGCTGTGGTATTGTCACCCAAACAGCTCAAAAATGCCAGCTACAGTAAGCAGGGTGAGCAGAGACACTTTAGAGACTAATCAGAGTGGAGAGATCTGCATATTCATAACAGGAGGGAGATGGAGCTGCATATACAAACTGAGCAACTGCCACCAATGGGCAAGGTGATTACTGTTTATTTGCAGGAGGAGAGAAATGAACTCTAACTGGCTAAGACACTTGCGTTGTTGTGAAATACATATTTGGCTACAGCAAATGGCTTCAAATCAGAAAAATGACATTTTTGTGCTGGCTGTTTATAAACAAGATGTAGTTCATGCAGGGCACCCAGAGTTGCAGTAGCTGCGGGTTTTCAAGGCCAGACTCGAATGTATCATACTTTACCATTAGTTTTGTATTTGTTGTACTCAAGGCCATAAAGTGTTTTACAGGGAATCCAAGAAAATAACTTGACTTATTGGTTGGCACTCAATATTGTATGACAGTTCGTTGTTTTCAAGAGAGTTTTTATCTTCACCTGAAACTTTAATCACAGCATTGCAGGCCCAGTCCTGTTTTTGATAGAGTCAATGTCCATGTCATCAGCTTTGGCAAGTGCACCCTGGGTCTGCACTCAACAAAACTGAAAACTGGGAAACCTCTTCAATATTAAAAGTGAGTTTAGCTGAAATGAGGGTCGAAACTTCAGGGCCTGTTGCTGACTGCTCAACCCCAATGAAATCACAGGTAGAAATGGGCAAGGAGAAGGGTAGCAGTAAGATGATGGGGCAGCATCAGAAATACAGCTTTCTAGAAAGACAGATGCAGTTTTACTCTGGAACTCACCCAACAGATATCTTCCTAATACTTGTAATGAAGTTGGTGCAAGTGGTTTGAAGAAATCACAGAGAAAAGCTAACTTTTACATAATTGTGCTATGTTAATTCTTGTTTCTTACACAGAAAACATTCTGGAGATAAGAACACTTTTAAGGAATAATAATAATAAAAAAGGATATGTGGGACCATATGTGAATACAGTATAAGGACACAGTAGTTAACAGACATAATTTACCTATGAGACCACATCTGAAGTGCTGTATCCACTGCTGGGGTCCCCACTGAGTCCAGTGAAAGAAAGAGAAGATGATTAAGGTCTCAGAGCATCTGCCAGACAAGGAGACCGCTGGGTTTGTTCAGCTTGGAGAAGAGAAGATTCAAGGAGATTTTACCAATGTGTGTAAACTACCTGATGGGAGAAGTGTTAAGAAAACAGAGCCAGACTTCTCAACAGTGCCAAAGCAGAGAGACAATGGGCACAAATAGAAATACAAGACATAGCATTAAAACATAAGGAAAAACCTTTTTTTTACTGTATGGTCAAACACTGGAACAAGTTGCCTCGAGAAGCTGTGGAGTCTCCATCCATGGAGATGCTCAAAACCCAGTTGGACACAGTTCTTTGTCAGCCTTTTCTGGCTGATCCAGCTCTGAGCAGTGGCGTTGGACTAAATGATATCCAGAGGTGTCTTCCAGCCTCAGATATTCTGTCTGATTCTATGATAATTTTATATAGGGAGCAACTGGGAAACATCAGCTCGTTTATTATTCATAAAACTTTGTCAGAGGCATTTATAGGTAAGGAATATTATTTTTGCAAGTTGATATTGTCTGGCCTAGTACTGACTGATAAGTGTCTGTACCTCAACATGATCTAGGAACTACAATACTGAAATTGATGAGCAGTTGACAGAAGTTGTGCTCCAGACTGGTATACATAGAGTTTGCCTCTGAATTCAGTAATAACTTATGCAAATTATCTTCTGTCAGCAAAACACATTCTTTTGACACCAACAGAAAATTGCAGTGATAGGGCCATCATCTTCATCATTCTTCAACTTCCTCTCTGTGGACAACATTGGAAAGCTAATCTTTACTTGTTTTATTTCCTGGCATCTGTCAGTGATAGTACTAATAAGTTTTGATACATAGGAACAATTTATGTTATTTAAATTTATTTATATATATATAAATAAATATAAATAACATATAAATTATGTTATTTAAATTCTAAAGTAACAATGTTACTTTAGAATTAGCACCTGACTGCTCTTCATATGGAAATAAGGTTATTCTGCCCTAATAATCTTGCTGAGCTGAATGCACAGTTTGAAGATCATGACCCACTGAAATGATGATTTATGGACATTTCTTGCAAATTACCTGTGTTAACATCATACATAATATTTTCTATCACTAGACCTTTCAAAAGAGTTTTCTTTTGAAAGATTATTCTCTGTTGTGGATGCTTTTGTTTCCTCAATATAAATTTTACAGTGCATTAGAAACCTCTTCAGTTTCTGCTTTCAGGTGGTGTCCAAGCTTGGTCCACTTGGGTGGATGTTACAGTGGAAAGCCTTTCTTGTGTACTGTCACCAGTCTACTTCCTGCTCTCAGCTCTGGGAAGACAAGTCACGGTGTCAAGATCTGCATTGAGATGTGACAGAGAAAGGGATAAGAGGAAAAACTGCAAGACATAGCAGTATGACCAAGGAGACTGCAAAGTGATGATACCTGCCCTCACATCTCCCTTTGCCTTCTTATCTGTGCTCAGTGTTAAACTTGTTACATGAGAAGGCAATAAAAATCTCTGTGGGATCAAAGAGTTAGGGGGAGATCGTGGTGGATCAAGAAACAATTTGCTTATGTAGGATTATAATATGAAAGGCAAAAATAAGTATGGGGGAAAAAATGCTGGTAAACGGGAGCAGTGTAGTATGGATTTCCCCCTGTTGCATTCCCCCTAAATTCTATTCATTGAAAATGTTCAATATATGGCAAATATTTGGGAGACCAGTGCCAGAGCAGTATTTTGTATATTCTGTGGATGGAAGTGTACTGGGAATCTGGTCAGCAGCGTAATTGTTTATATTCATTATAAACAATCTGTGTTATTTGGCAAGAAACCCTGCCTTTCTGAGTTGACTCTCATTGTTGCTGCTGAGATAGTTCCATCAGCTGGTTGTAATTTTACTTCGGGGGCATACAAAAGTACACTGTATTTCTTCCAAATTATCTGTGGGAGAAACATGAAGAATACACTAAAGGCCCCTTAATCTTGTGGGACCTCTTTTGGCCCTCTTTCAATAGTCTCTAAGGGCTATAAGAGGATGCAGAATAAGTTTAGCGTGTGTGTGCCTGTTAAATATCTCTGCATCTTCTTCTGGTTTTAATCTCCAACTACTTTCAGCTTTAATAGTGATAGCAGATAAAATAATGAAGAGAATTGCTATTGAAGGTAAAATAGGGCATGGGATGTGGGAAAAGATCTTGCTGTGAAAAAGTTAAAGCCCTATTTGGCTTTAAAGATGATACAAATAGTGTAGAAGCCATTTTCTGAGCCCTCTATATGAGGCTGAGCTTATCCCAGAGGTTTAAGTATGGTTTATGCAAGATATGACCTTGTGTTTGTCCTAGCTACCCAGCACCCGACGCACGCATTTGTGCTTGGTATAAATATGTATTTGTGCTCCTGCCTAAAACAAAGGGAGTGTAAAAGATTTTCTACCTATCACATATTTGGGAGATTCCAAATGGTACTCTACTGTGCTAGGAGGAATGACATCTTTGTACATCTAAACGCTGTTCTGGATTTTTTGTTTTGTTTTGTTTATTTGTTATTTTGCCTAAAAGACCACAGAAAAGGCCTGACAATGAATTAGCTAGTAAGCTTCATGGTTAGGATCTTCCACCTCATAGTCTCAAATCTGCCCAGAATAGCTCAAAGCAAGGACTCAAAACCTGAACTTTTACATCCCACACATGTGTTCTAACAACTAGGAACTCATTGCTCAAAAGAAGGATTTCTCTGCCACTCCCGAGCTGTTTGATTTTGTAGGAATAATTAAATACTCCCTAAACTTACTGAAAGATGGATTCTACAGTCCAGCAAGTTTCAGCATTCATCTTTGGTGTCACTGATGCAGGTTTGAGTATCTGCTCCAATGACTCCTTGGAGAAAACAGGCATGGCTGAACTGCTGGACTGGGATTGCTTTTTCTTGATTGACATTTTCCAGAAAAAAAGAGAAACCCTAAACTAAACTATTTGATGAAAGAAGCCTGACCAGCTCTGCACGAGCCCTACTGCATCCCTGCTACTTCTCTGACCACAGACCTGAGCATACTCAAGCATAAATATTAAAAGAACATGTTCAGCCAGCAAGCAGTGTTTTAGAAGAGCATTTTATCAGCAGGAACAGTTTTACTTCCTCTCCCATACTGACAGCCTCTGCTGCGGGGGAATGTGTTTGTGCTCACACCTGTGCCTAGAGATCACAACTGCACAAGAACATGAAAGAATTTTTCCACATACATTAGGTGCTTTAAAATTTTTTCAATAGTTTGCTGTTTTCCCAGCTTTCTCTCCTTGTCTATTTTTGCTAAGCCCATGCTTGTCAGCTTCAAAGTGAGAAAGACTCTTATTCTGAAAGTTGATGTTTCTACTCTGGGAAAGTGCCTTCACTTTGGCTGTGATCTTCCTCCAGGAAGGTGAGGCTCTGCTCTCAGCTTACACCCAGGCTATCCCGGCTCCACTGAGTTTGACCCAAGGACAGAATTTAGCTCCTTGTAATCTGTGGTGCTAGAGGCTGAGCTTTAACTCTCCCCTAGCAAGTTTGGCTCTTTTTCCATTCTTCCTGCTCTTGGAAAGTGCAGGAGGACTTTCTCTAAATTTTGATCAGGCGCTTTTCATTTGTTCAGTACTTGAAGAGCAGGATTTATTTACTGAGGATTTAAATTTCTCTAAAGTAGAGAGAAACCAAATAGCACTGCTCTTTAAGCATGCCTCCACATTTAGAAAGTATTGGATTACACTTTCCATTTGAAGCTTTTCTTCTTAAAAAATAATTCAGACGTCCCTCCCGAGACCTTCTCAGTACTGCCCCCTCCTTGTAACCCAATCCACCTCTGCCTAAGAGTACAGCTCGCTGCTTGCCAGGTGTGCGGGCACGTTTGTCACAGGAAGGAGGTAAGGCACAGCTGTTGGCAGCATAAGCTCTGAAAGGCATTTGAAGAGAGCTTTATATATTTTTAAGTATTGAGGTGTGTGCTTTTTTGCTAACGGGGTTCAGGATCTCTATTTTACTGTAAATGAACCTTTTTCTTTATCAGCTGTGAATGAGAAATTAAATTTATTGACTTTTTTGGATGGCTTTTGATTAGAGATGGACCTCTTCCCACAGGCATCCTCTGACAGCCTTCCCTTACCTGGGTGCTATCACAGCCAGTGGGAGGCAACCACCATTTCTCTTTGAATGAATTCTGTTGTTATTATAGTGTCAGGCACTCAACGTTGTCTGACCCTGCAATCTAGATGCCCAGGTTTTCTGTGCTTCTGGGAAATACTTCTGAAAAATAGTGATAACTAAGATAATAGTAATTCTCAGCACTCCTGCAAAGCTTTTAATCCACTGATCTCAAACCAGATACCAGCACTTACTATCAGAGGAAAGCTAAATACGTGGCATGAGGGATCCTATCATTTGAAAGAGGAAGCCTGCAGAACGTTGTGCACTGGGCTGCTACAAAGGACAATGGTCAATTGTATTGGGTAACACACAGATGTCACTGCACTTAATGACAAAATGACTTCAATGGAGCCATAAACACAAAAAAGTGTTGTGAAAAATATCATCATGGTCTCTGTATTCAAAATATGCCTTTTATAGCAAAACATTGCAAACTGCAATGCAGATGTTTGCTATCTGTTGCATGTCTTGCATTTAAGACATCATTTTTGACTATTTGGCTTTTTTTTTGTCTGCCCAACTTCTTTCAAATTTTAAAATTCATTGATACAATCTAGTAAAGGAAGTGAAATATTGCAAGAATACTCTGTGAATACCATCATTATTTCAAATGTATTAACTTGTACCCCAGATTTTTTTGCTTACATTTAATATTAATATAAATTCAAGGAACCTTTTCTTTTTTTTTTTCTTTTTTTTTTTTTTTTTNNNNAACCTTTTTTTTTTTTTTTTTTTTTTTTTTTTTTTTTCTTTTTTTTGGCACCAGCATTCATGGTAAATGGCTTTCAAAGTGTCATTGAAGAGATTTTGGTGAAGAAAAAAATTAAATTTGCATGTGCACCTCCTGGTATTTTCTCTGGAAAAGTAGGCAAACACATCCAACCAGGAGAGAGACAGATAATCATGTACCTATATGACAACTGTAGCTAATAAATGCTACATGGCTAACAAGTACCTTATGCCCTCAATACAATCAATCCAAACTGCTAAGAATTGGAAAAAAAAAAAATTAATCCTAATTCTAAAATACGTTTGAATACCAAACAATTCTGAAGCAGCTGTGATCTCCTTATGGATTTTCTACAAGCAGAAGGAAAAACTAAATTTCCCTGATAAATGACTTATTGTTAATTATTCACTGAGTTCCATTCTCCCACCTATTTTAATGAAGTCTAATATAGTGAATCTTTATACACAATAATGAAAGTAAATTTTCACCCTTGGTGCATTATGAATGGCACAATTGCTTTATTCTTTTATTCACAAAGTGTCAGTCATTCATTTCAACTCTGGATCATTCAACAGAACTAAGATGTGCAGTGAATGTGATTCCAGTCATGTCATCCTGTTAGTGCAAAGTGATTCTCAATAGCACTTGACAGTACACTGCAGGATTGGCTCAGTGCATTAAAACAAACCAAATTATTTTGGTTTTATGTACATATCGGTACTTGTTGACATACTAGTAAATTGTTTTAATAGCTTGTACTCATGAAGGTGTATATCTTTGCAGTTAAATTCCAATACATTGTAAAGTATAATTTACACAGAAAATATTACTCTCTCAGAAAAACTGTAATCACAAAGTTTAGACTAAAAAAATACAGTAACACTAACTGCTTTATTTAATCTTTGAACAAGCATTGTAAGTTAGCTGCATGTGACTGAATCAGAAGCCAGTAGTCCAAGACATAGCTTTGGAGCTAGGGCAATATAATGTGCTATCAGTTACAGCCCAATTAAATGGTATTCCACTTAGCTATTTGTGGCCATAACAGCACCCTTGATGAAAACCAAAATGTTTTTTACTTAATCCTCAAAAATAATTTCCTTTAAGCAGTCTTTAGACCTAATTCCTATCTTATGTCAAACAAAGGAGATGATGAATTCTTCCCCCAGTTAATACCACTTTCATGTGAAGGGTGTGCATTGGCCTAGCAAAGCAATAAATAAATCCACAATGATGAATACTGGCTCCCTTTACTCCCTATTTCCGCTTCTGGTTTCAGCTCCATGCTGCCATGCCAGCTCAGATGTACAGAAAATACTCTTAGTATGTGTCTTGTTTATAAAGATTGACCTGTTTCCTCCATCTTGTCATGGTCCTTAAAACCCAGGAAGAAATAATTCATCTCACTGACCTTTAGGGACTTCAGTGCACAGACGACTTGTTGATGTTTATAATTGGTTCATCTGTACAAGTTTGATGTGGTTTGCTACACTTGCTGCTTTTGTTATGAAACATCAAAACACCCAGGAAATCTTATTTTAATGTGCGTCCAACCTCTCATCTACCTACACAGGTATTACTGGATTGTGGTTTTCAAAGTTTGATCAGAGAGGGTGGTCTTCCAATTACCAGATGAATTAAGGTTAATTTTTTAAGTCTAGATACTGAGAGGCAACAGACATTACTGATGCCAGGCAGAAAATTTGGCTGGCACTAGAATATCTCGCTGATATACCTATTCTTTGCCTGATTGCGTTCACATCCACCTCTCTGTAGGACTTAGTGTTATCTCTCAAAATAGCTGAACCTTTGCCATTTAAGCATGTGATTTGACTCCTTTCAGAACAGAGATAATTCCTAAAAGCCCTAGAAAATTGGTGTCTTCAATTTGAATACATTCAGTATTAGAAATATATGAGCTACATCTACTTTGGGAGAGAGAATGGGATGGGGTGATGGGGCATTCCAAGAGTGGGAGTGGGTCATTTAGGTCCCTTTATTTTAATATCACATAGTTTCTAGCAGAAAAACCACCACCAAAAAAAAAAATAAAAAAAAAAAAAAAAAAAAAAAAAAAACTGAAAACACTCCCCCAAGGAGA
>VZRU01018360.1:447315-471693 GCA_013398155.1 Pedionomus torquatus | reverse complement strand
CAACCTGCTCTAGTGGGAGGTGTCCCTTCCCATGGCAGGGGGGTTGGAATTTGATGATCTTTAAGGTCTCTTCCAACTCTAACCATTCTATGATTCTATGATTCTGTATTAGATAGTATCAGATTCTTTATGCTGCAGAGGGAAGAAACCTACAGAAAAAAAAAAGGATACTATAGGAGACCAAAATACTACAGATCATATTCAAATATGTCATTGCTCTTGTAAAATTACATCCAAACCATCACTGATTATTTTAATTTCCTTAACGTTACTGTGAACTTAAGAAAACTGTCTTATCTCTGTGGTAAGTGCTGGGTTTCTTTTTTTTTTTTTTTTTTTTTCTATATTTTAATAATTAGTGTATTTTTGCAATCTGTTAATTCTAACTTGTGAATTTTATATTGTAACTCCATAAAACCAGCAACAGTTGCTTTTGATTGCATTCACTAAAGCAGAACTGCTTAGAATGGTAGATGGAGAATTTAACGAAGAGAAAGAGGATGTGAAAAAAATGTGGCTTCTCACTTATTCCAGCTCAAGCCCTTCCCCGGAGTAAAACGGAGAAGTGGGCACTTTTTGTGGACAGCTTTAATTGCATGACAAGGAGACTGTAATCAATCTCTGCTGTATGCATTTTTCCTATGAAAATTTGCAACATCCACTGTTGCGAAAAAGCAGAGATTATTTAAAACAATTATCATTTATCACAAATATTTAGATAGTTTAATAAAGCAAAATGAAGCGCATCTATGTGATGCACTGGTTCTGCTGTTTTCAATAGATTTAATAACTTTTCAGAGGAAGACTGTTGGGACACACACCACCAACAGTCTCCAAACACAAAAATGACAAAATGCCTCCCAATGCAGCTGTGACCAGAAGAACTGGATGTTTCTGGGAGATATTCATCCATGGCCAGATGTTTCCACCCCCATTATTGAGAAGTTTAGCAGCTTTCATATGGCCTCTGCAAATCCCTAGGGCATTTTCAGACTACCGGAGGATGACTTTAATTTGCATGTTAAAAGACAGGGCAGACTTGCTGTATAGGCTGCTTTTCTGCAGTCCCTCACAGTTCGCCCCACAGGTACAACATTCCCTGGCAAGATAGAAGAAATGGCAATTTCTGTTCTACAACAGACTCTGTTTGTTCACAGTACCATTCTCAAAGTAACCAATATTTCCTTTGGCAAGTGTAAATGTACCAAATATATACATATATGTACATGTATGTATGTATGAATTCATGGCATTTTTTTTTCTGTTCAGCGAAGGCATCTGTTACCGATCAGGCCTCCAGAGCAGCTTGACTTTAGAACCTTCTCTCCTCAAGGAGCAGGAGAGTGTTTCTGGGCTATAAGCATTCTTGGTGTAACTGCATAAAATTAGCTCAAGGGCCTGCATGTTGCAGCTATGAATTGCACGAGCACCTGAATGTGTTTTACTCTGGCAGCAAGAACACAGAAAGAACTGAAGAGGTTAGTGGGCACAATGCCAGGCAAATCAGCATCCCACCCCAGAGAGAGCGTCTCCCCTGAACAGGCAAACCTAGCTAAGGGAAAGGTTGAGTCAATCACAGTTGTAACAACACATTCATCTAACTGGATTAATCTGCCAGTAGGACACTTACATTAATTTAAGTTTTAAAAGCATTCGTGAAATTTGGTTATTGACAAAGGGAAAAAATAGAACCTCTTCTGTATGCCTTGTACCTACCTAAATTAGAAACTAATGAAAACAAAATGTGTTTAAAGGATTTTAATATTAATTAAGTTAATGATGACATATTCCAAGTAGTACACTTAGAATCAGTCTGTAATAGCAAGCTAACAGATGTTGGCATTTTTATTATTAATTATACATTTCATTATTATATGATGATTGTCAAACATCATTGACAGCAAAAAATGTATACATGATTCACACGTTTTATATTGTAAAAGTGATACTGTGCTTGATTTTTTAATATGCTGACTTTAATATGCTAAATACAAAATAGTCTTTGTTTTGGCAGCCTGGAATAGAGACAGCTTCTGCATAACACCAAAGACTGACTAATCCAATAGGGGTTGAATCTTTAAAAGGAAACAAAACGAAACAGCTGTCACATTTGAAGGTGAGGCATATATTTTAAGATTACCTCGAGTAGCAACAGAAGGTAAAAAATATCAATGTATATATTTAACAAGCATCATTTGCCTCTGTCATTCATATGGTTATGAAACAAATGTGTTGGGAAACACTGATGCTAACGAGTTGCCATCCAATCAAGATAAAATTCGGGAACAATTTATGCAATATTTGCAGCATGAATGTGTTTTACTTAGAATTTGTTTAAAAGTCATAAAGTTTCATCTTTAAAACGAAGCACTGGGTTTATGTTATTGATTTCAAATCACATTATATGTATCCGTCAGAATGCAGTTTCAGCAAAGCCCGCTGTAGGTACAGTAAATATCTCCAAAAGAACATTTGGGGAGGAAGTGTAAATCTCCACTGCATGTCAGAACAGACAGATCAGAGCGCTCCAAATCAAATACTGGTACACTTATCTTTATAATCACCCAGGATTTTTTTTTGCTTACTGTTTTCCAGATCAGCATAATCTTTGTTCATTGAATAAATGTTAAATGCTGTAAATGACAGTTCTCCGAGGGCTATGCTAGTCTCAAGACATCATTTAATGTAATACAATCAAACAGCAGTCATGTCTGAAAGAAAGGTGAGTCCGTTTCATAGTCAGCTTGATTCTTTTTTTTTTTTTTTAACAGAAAGGCTCATTTAGTAATTGTTAAACAAGTCATAAACATCCTTGCCCAATTCCATCACTTCAAAAGGCATGATTGGTAAATGAAAATGATCCAAATTATCCTCTTTGCTTCTGCAGGGCATGAAGTGCTTGGACACAGTAATAATTCTGTCTTCCCGTGTCCCTCACGCACACATACCATTTCAGAATTAAGTTTTTGCAATGATCTCTTTTTCCCTTTTGTTCACGTTTCACAGCTAGACAATCCTCCCCGTTCTGTATTAGCACAGTTCACAAGAAGGCTATTTCAACTTCGTTTTCTAACACTTATCTGCTTAAAGCACACATAATGTATGTCTGAAATATAGCCATTATCCAGAGCTCTGATTGTAGCAGGAGATTACTCTCAACTGACTCACAGAAAATTGTTTAACCCTCAAAAACTGGGTTTTTAACACAGGACAGTTTTTGAAACTTCATCAGATTGAAACCGATCACATTGTTAGAATAAACTTAACTTTAATTTACCGAGGGACATTGTCCCTTGGATTTTTAAGGACACAGCAACAACAGTGAGGTAGCTCCTGAGCAAGTGGCCACTAAAACCACCAGAGCTACAGAGGCTGCATCAGCTGGTCATCTGTGTTAACATTCTCTTCAATTATTACTATGCAAGAAGGTTAAATACTGTATTTCTATTTATCATTGCTATGAATATGCTTTCTTCATTTCTCTTGTTTAGACAATGGAAAATGAACAGTGTTTTCCACATGGTACTTTTCATGCAATAGAGTGATACTGAACTGCTAGGCTTCCAGGTGCCCTAGAGGCAATTTGATTTGTGGCACCCCTTTTCCTGATGTCTGTAGTAAAAAGGCTCACTCTTTTAGCAGAAGATTCGCTTAAGGCTGAGAATAAGGAGAAAAGGATGATACTTACACTGACATTTTTTAAGTCGTACCATTGCTGGAATGTTATGCTTTTGTACGATTACTCCTAGAGGATCTATTCAGAGTTGGTTCTGGTCTGGTCTTTTTATGTTTTATTTACCCTGTGCCTGTTTATTGTTTGCAAAATACACTGAGGGTGGGATCTCAAAGGGTCATTTGCCATTGCTGCCCTCTGCTGTATTATCAGCAGTCTGGTCTCCAGCGTGTGCAGAAACCAGGCATGATTCAAGGGCATAAAGAGAAATTTCTTAACAGCTTGTGGTCACAGTTTTCTTGAATCATGTGCCCCCGTAATAATTTTCTAGAGAACATCCCGGTCCATTCCTTGTTATCAGGCTCTTGGCTTCTGTGGCTTCTGTGGGGGTATCATCATTCTTCACTGGACATTAGTATTTGACATATGATGCTACCCCTTCAGCCTGGCTTACAGGCCCTATTCGTGGCATGCATCCAGTGACAATGTTTTCACCTAATTGCCCACAAGTAGCATTGAAATTCAGTGTGGAGTATATCAAGATCTACTTTAATTTCATTTGACTTTCCATCATGAGGAGTCCTGAGAAGCTCTTATCATAAGCGGTAACAAGGTTTCTTCTTGAATTACTGAGACTCAGCCATACCAGGACCTGGCAGATTTCCAGCACAACCTATAAACTGGATGAAGCTGAGTAAACAAATTATAGTGAATTTATAGTGCACAAATTTAGCCTCTCATTCTGTTGGTGATCTGTCGGTGAACAGTTTACAGCTTGTTTTGCTTCATTCATAATTCAAAATCTTCTGGCAAAGCATTTTGTCAAATAATTCTCTTACTTGTATGTGGTGAGTTTTCAGCAGTTCTTTGGGACAGACAAGTCTCAAGGGGTGTTAACAAATTTTCATGGAGGCACAGGCTTCAATCCCTTTCTTTTGACAGGTATTAGTATTAGGCTTGTTCATATTCAGCATTCCACAAAAGTTTCTGCCTGCCTTTTTTTGTGGTGTAATGAGAAACTTTTTGTTAGAAGATTATGAAGGCACAAATTTTTTTTTATTATAAAAACAGCCAACAACAAAAACAAACAAACAAACAAACAAACAAACAAGACCAACAAGACCAACAAAACCAACAAAACCAATGGCTATTGCACTAAGATTTAACTGCAAAACCGAGTCACAAGCAAGATGACAGGTTTGTAGCCTAAAGGTCTTTCCTAAAGCAAAGTTTCAGCCTGTTGTGAATCCTATTGGACTAAATCTTACAGAAGAAAGTGCTTAGCTGTTCAGTGTAATTCTCAGTATAGTCAAAAATAACTCATTATGTTCTCTTCTCAAGCTAAAATCACGTTCTTTACTACATAAACCTAAATCCCATTGACAAAAGCTAGGGCTGAAAATCCTGTTGACAAAAGCTAGGGCTGACTGGGCAAGCATACTTCAGTGCAAAAGTTATGTTCTCTAGTGACAGATGTAGCTACACTGGAAAAGTCAGGGTGATGCCAGACACCATTCCTCAGCAAGCACAGTAAACCCAGAACTACACTCCACCATCACCTCTCCTTCCTGTTGTAGCTGTTAGATAAGCAGCTCTAATGCAAGGGATGCTTCAGCTTTTGCTAGGCTCCTGCCTCATCCTTTCCTTTCTTTTGCAGAAGTTACAATATGAATGCTTAAAAAGTGACAGAATAGGGTAACAACTAAAACCACAACACTTGCTTTCTGCTCTTGGTTGTACAATGCAGCAATTGTCTTATCACTAGATTTTATTAATACTAATTTATTAGTACTAATACCCTAAATGCACCATTCCCAAATAGGTACAAATAGGTACAGGCTCCTTAAATATTCCTGTTTTGCCACTGTATCTTTTATAAAAAGAGACTGTTGTTGGTCAAAACAATTGCCCCAAGTTTCTCAATTTTACCAGTGAATCAGGGAATAATACATTCTTTGCTCTGCTCTACCTGAGTTTTTCTTAACAAGCTGGATGAAATACAGCTGGATGTAGAAGGCCATCTCAAAGCCTGTGCACCTCGTAAGCTGCATTTAGATTTCATTTCAGGTTTATTTCAGAGACAAACAATACAGACTTTGTGATAGTCTCCCACTCAGGACAAAGTGTACCTGTCTTGAACAAACTCATTTATGTGGATATTTGTGGAAGAAAAGATGAAAGACACTAGAACACTGTCAAAGAAAAATAATTTCAAAAAAAAAGCTGATAGAAGCCAATGCAACTATTAGAAACAATTATCCAAATGTTTCTATATTTGCTCAGCTGTAAAGTTAGCAGAAAGATTGGTATAAAACTCAAGTAAAGCTTTAGAAATGTTTTAATGACATATAAACCAAGAAATTTTCAAATGATCACAATCCAGATGGTGCAATATGCTTTGGAACATGGTGGTAGTAGTTCATCACAAGACACTACCATCCATCCCGGCTCTGCACCATCTGCATTCATGAAACTCAACCAGACCTCTTATCCTTATTCACTAACCTGCTGCCAGGCATCCATGCTTACAGAAAATTGTATAAAATTATCAAGCACATTTAGAAAGCCTTTTTTGTTTCCTCAAAAATTTTTGTAAACACCATAATGCCTACAATGAATTAACAGCAAAAAGTCACACCGTGTGTCTAAGATGCAATTCTAGATGATCTTGAGTTACAGGTAAACCTGATTAAACCTTGCATTAAGCTTATAGCAACCCCAAGTCCAGTTCTTCTCCAGATACATATAGTTACAAGCTTTCATACATTTACCTTTCTCTCTCACACACATATGTGACTGGCAGCATCAGCTGATTGCTGTTTGGAGATCAGGAAACTGTGTATTCGCCTATGCTGATACACATTTGAGAGCTGGAGGACAGATACTGATTAGGTTTTTAGATGTGCCTTGGAAATGGACTCTGACCTGAATTCACTTCTCTCTGCTTGAGATATTTTACTTACCCTCCTAGCCTACCATAAACAATGAGCAAATACAACATTTCACACACCATCATTCGCTCTAAAGGTAGATTTACAGAAAACCCACAATTTTAAGCAGAGAAAGAACGCTTCAACAATAATGACAAAAATACTATTCAAACAAGAACTGTGGGAACTTTATCATAGCCCCAAGATTTTCTTAAAGTTGGAAGCTAAATTCACAGACTGAATATTTCTTTAAAATTAAGAGTCCTTTTGCTGTGTTAACATTTTTCCTTCTGTGCTGTTGCAACCACTCTCCCACTCCTTTATCTGACTGATATGGTAATAACAGGTCCTAGGGCCATATGTTCAAATACATTAGAATTCATGATGACTTTGTTCTAGTTTCTTAGTTCTTATTATGTCTGACAATCTTCAGGGAAAATGAGCTTTTCTAGCACAACTTCCTTAACATTGCAGGAGATTAACATACACAAATACGATGTTTCACTGCACAAGTATTTGTCTGTTGATTGTAGGCCTTACCCTGTCCACAGCTACTTCTGGGCATATTGGAAACAGTTGCCTCGCCTTCAAAGGGAATCTCCTGGCAATGAAATTTACTGGTATGAGCAAGAATTTGCAGGATAAGGTCCTAGATATGTGTAGATATGAGTGAAAACAAAACTTTGGCTGGAGATAACAGGGTCAGAGTCACAGAGCATGCTGGCACATGCATTCTGAGGGCAAGAGATCCTAACCTGGCGCTGAACCTGCCCGGCTGCAGGTCAGCTATTCTAACGATTGCCCTCAGTCATACCCCTGTGGGCAGCCTGGGCGAGACCTTATGACTTAAGATGTGCCTTTGTAGAGTGATACTGAGGTTAATGCAAATGTTAGTAGTACCTGCACGTTAACTAGAGGAGGTTGCAAATGTTTTCAGGGTACTTAAAATTTACAGACATGCAGTTTCAGAGGAAATTAAACTATTCAGAAAGTCAGATCATGCTGTAAAATAGTTTGGCCAAACAAGTAAAATCAGAGAAGTACAAATGTTATTCACTGACATTTTCTAGGTGAAATATTTTGACTTTTTGTTCCAAAATGACATTGCATTTTGAAACTGACAGACCCATTTGAGTTTTGGGATGAAAAAAAGGTAAATAACCCTCTTCCTTGTCTCAGTTCAGGCAAAATGTTTTGCGTCAGCTGAGACTGACATTTAAATATATTTTTTCCAGGCTAGACAAAGCAGAAAAATCCTGCTCTAATCTTGACACATCCTGGTAAATGTATAAAACCAAACAACTGTTTCCAAATATGTATGCTATTGGGAAAAGCAGCGTTCATACTTCAGCTTTCAAGCAAGGATGTACTTGCTGAATTGGGTTACTTGTAAAGTACCCACCATTCAGTTTTATTAAAAGGTCTTTCCAATTAACAAAACAGCTGTGTTTAGGATTACAAAAAACAACCACAGACTTCCTTAGAGCTTGTCTAGCCATAAATCTGCTATTAGACATGCAAAGATTTTCACCTCTCCTCACATAAGACGTTCCAAGGTTCTCCTGGCCAGCCTTCAGGACACAGGGTCCAGTTTTATGAAGTTAAACTACTTTAGTCTGTGACCTTTAAGATTAACTGTTTGGGGATTTTCTTCTCTCACATATTTTTAATCTGTTATCCAATTCGTGCAATTGTTTTAGAGCAACTGTGTTTGTGAAATGCATTTTGTAGAGCTTGAGAAAAGAAATAAGTGCTAAGGAAGGCTTCTTATTTATACAGCAAGGCTGTGTATTACATTTGCATAATATGATATCAGAAGAAATAAATGGCACCAGAAATAAGTGTATGGAGGGAAGTGCTAATGAGCTGTGCAGAACAGGGAAAGACAGTATTTTTTCACAGAGGCTATGGATCTACATTTTGGGAGAAAGGAAAGTCACAGAATATTTCTCTAATGAAAACCTGAACAAAGAGATATTGGATCACATTTTTTTCCCCCCAGAATTTGTTAAGATGTTTACAGATCTAATTCTGAATATTAATAAAACATACATACTAAGCTGTACAGCTAGAAAATATGCCCTTCAGATGCACAGTGGAGCATGATATTGCAGAGGCAGTTTAATGTGCTAGTTGTGCTCCGCTAACATTATGTAGAAAAGCAAATGTGCCTGAAAAAGTCTAAGATGCATGTGCATATGTAAAACCTCAGACATGAGGAAAATGTATCACTGAACAGGGTTAGCCCATGTAAAACAAAGGGAACCTAAAGCAGAGGAAATAAAGCTAGTTGGAACTGGCCTCCTCTGGAGATCTCTAATTGACGGTGGTTGGAGTATGACATCAGCATAGGTGCAGCGGTGCGTTATCACATCTTTTACATGTGATTTTCCAGCACAGTCTATCACTGTGCTGTGCACAGTCATTTGAGAAAGGGACTAAGTCCATGCATCTGTTTCTTCTGTTTGGAAGATGATACTCTGTCATGCTAAGCATGTCTCACTTTCTGCTTACGTTAATGGGAACTTTACCATTGACTTCCATGGGAGCAGAACTAGGTCCTCTGGTTTAGCAGCTGCCATTTTTCTTCTCCAATAAAATTAATCAGTGTTCCCCAAAGACTTCAAGAGACCACTGATTGATGTGCAGCAATACAACACAGTGCTGAACAGAGGAAGGAAAGATTGCACAGTTTACAGTTGACAGTAAACACACCTCTAAGATGTCCTCCTTGTGAGAAGTCTTCTATATGTAAATGTAGAAAACCAAAAAAGACAAATGGATGTTAAAACACCAACTCATTAAGCCTGGCTGCTAGTTTTGTTGCTCAGAGTAAAGTGAGTAAATGTTTCTTTAAAAACAACTACCACCACTACACTGATTCACTGCAAGGTTTTTCTTGGACAAACATGTTCACTGTAGAAACAAAACAAAACCAAAGCCCAAACCAACAAGCTGTCCTCTCAATTTATGGCCCTTTTACAATACCTTGTATTANTTTAAATTTTTTTTTTTTGACATTACACAGAGAGGAATGCATAGTGCACAGCCAGTCCGGTGGATAATTTTGTATCCCACTCAGATGCTGGAGTCTATATGGTCCCATGGTGAGTACATCCAATAGACTTTCTTCTTCAATGGGGCTATAAATACAAGTAAAAGCAAAGTACTGCACATAATGTACCTATATATTGCTTTAGTGAGGAGTGAAAGGTGCCGTGGATTTTGGTTCCATGGACTCATTCTTGCAGTACGCTGAATAAATTGATATCTTTGGTCATGGAAAGGTGAATTTCTCCATGGCCAGTGCATTCCAAAAGAAAAAAAGAGGTATTTAAGGCATCAATTACAACTGCCTACCTACAGCAGTTTCTGCCTTGCTACCACCATCTTATGGGGTGCAGTTAAGACAAATTTTAGTAAGATCTGCCACTTTCATCTGTTTTTTCCTGGTGACATTTTAGAAAGAAGTTTCCTGATACATGTTAAGCCTGATGGTGAACTATTTTGGAAAACCTTCCAGCTTCACAGTTTACAGTTGTCACTCTCATTGCTAACATAGGCATAATGGCCATTTTGCATATTTTGGAGTGTTGCTAAGGTCATGTAAGATCTAGACAAAAATGTGTGAGAAACACAGTAAATTGCTGTTTTGTTTAAAACCTTCTGTCAAGTCATACCCTTGGAATCCAGGAAAAATTCTGAAAACAGAAAACCCCCTCAAAACCTGTATTTTTTCTGAAACAGTGAGAGGCACAAAAATGCAAGACTGAAGCCTTTAGCCTACCATGTTAATACTGTGGAGTCTTCTGAAAGAAGCAACTATGAAATCTTCTTGCTTACTCACTTGTTTTTACAAAAAGTCAGGCAGCCTAGTTTTACATCATATTTTAACAATCCAGCCTGGGCTGGAAAAGTGCCTGACATCAAGAATATGTAACTCTTCTCTGTTATTGAAAATATAGTCTAAACTCACAGAAGAGTACTTCATACCTTAAATGGTCTCAGTGAACTCACTGCAGACACCTGTGAAGGAAGTCCTACCTAGTTATACAAAATACCACAATCTTAGCCTGAAGGTGGAGAACCAACAACCAAAAGGTGTCAAGGCAGTGGTTTGTAATACAGCAAAATCTATAGCAGTGGCTTAGTCAAGCTGCATATAGGGAAGCTTTCAGCTGCCTTTGGGTTACAGCACAAAAAGGGAGCAATTCTACTGCAGTACAATGAAGGAAGTTGTACTCTTGTTACTAAACTTCTGTAAAATACTTATTTGCTTTTGAAGGGGTATCGGAATATTTCCTCTCCTGGTCAGAACCAAGAAGTCTTCTGGGTTTTGTTCTCCATCCAAACTTAAAACCTACACTTAGGACTCTGACCTCCATATTGAGGTCTGTCTTCCTCTTTAGACAAATTAGACTGTCATGTACTTCTGATGGGTACCTAAAAACATCTCTAAGTGTGTGGAGAGAGAGAAGAGAGAGGTAGTATCTGCCCATGGAATGGACTGGACTCTGCTTTCAGTCACAGAGCAGGAAGGCTGGAAGGATCTCATGTTAGTGTAGCATCAAATAGACATGTATATCTCCAAAAGGTGCAGTGGGACACAGAGGTCCTGGGTCTGCTGCTTAGCTGAGCTAGCGCACTCCTGCATTTCAATGTTGTTGTGTAAGGTAAGGCTAACACATAAACTGGAAACTATAGTTCTGCTGGCACAGCACTGCAGTTGAACTGTGAAAGACCTTTTGCTGTAAAAGACTCCAGGCTTCATGGGCTGGATGGGCTTGGGGCTCCCTGCACCACCCCTCACTGGACACTGCAGACATGCCCTCCAGCAGGTGATGACTCTTACTCTGTGCCTTATTATCCTTGTGGGGACCAAGCGTATCCCTGATCTGTACATCAAGAAGCAGTCCTGCCCCGTTTCTACATCCAGCTCATTTCTCTACAGGTTTGTTTTGCAAGGTGCGTTTACAAGTTTCAGTCTTGAGAATGAAGTGAAATCGGATTTTGCTTTCTGTTTCTTAATCCATAAGCCACAATATTTGTTACTTATTTTTTCAAGCACCAGCATTTTGGCAATCAAAAGTCTGAAAAACTCTTGAAGACCTCTTATATAGCAATCTGGGTTTAGCCAGAAAGCTTTGTCAACTCTGGCTCAGCAGAGTTAGTTATCCTGGTTAATTGGATCGATGGTGACAACTGTAATTACTAGAGATGAGATTGCCTGTACTGTAATTACAATTCAATCTTCAATGTGAACTGGACTGTAGAATACATACTGCAGATTCTCCCAATTACAAACAGGTTATGGAGAGCACAGTACTTCTGTGTAATCATGTTTGTTATTATATAGAATAAAAAAAATATGGCACCAGCTAAAAAAATTGTTAATCTGAAACAGCTTTGCCTATTCAAAGGCACTAATCCACAAAGCTTTACTGCTACGTGGTTTTTCAAGATAACCACACTATAGAAACACAGAAGGATTTTTTTTAAACTTAGTTACTAGACATTCAGCACATTACAACTGCCAGTACTTACTTCAATATTTATGTGCAGAACATTAATAAAATATCAGTGTCTATAAGAAAATGCTCTCCTTTCAAAATCATGCGTTAAATATAGGAATAATTCTTCCCATTTTTTTAAAGTCAAATGTAATATGGAAACATATGCTATGCCTGAAAAAACTTGTTCAAAGAACAAGGACAAAGAATAAGGAAACTATGTGCATTTGGCCTTTGCTTTAGGTTTGTGAGATACCATCAATGAATGTAACTTAAAGGAAAAAGTGTGTTTGAAGGCAAAAGAATGCTGAAGCATTTAATTTCAAAACTAGTGAAACTAATAGAGACAATGTTCTATCCTGCTTCAATTAATTCTCAGCCTTCTGTAGTCATGGACCCTTGTTTTGGCTTTTCTTGAGGGCTCCAAGGAGAAAGGATTATATATTTGTCTAATTTGGTTTAAAAATGTTACCACTGATTTGAAACCACGTCTGTGTATTAACTTCTGTTTCCCAGGAAGGTCACTTCACCTTGTTTTTATTCAGCTCTTACTCTAATTTCACTTATTTTTCAGTTCTGATTTAGAAGTATCTATGATTCATATTTGGGGGAAAGGGGAATGAAGCAATATATCTTTTTCTCTTCTTTTCTCTCTTCTTTTTTTTTTTTTTAACTCCCGAGGCTCAACTATGTCTGATATATTAAAGAACACGTAGATCTAATGAAACTCATTTATGATTTTATGAGTAAAATCTGTCCCTGGGCACCACTTAAGCTCACACATATGCCATCACAAGAGAACTGAAGTGGTATGTCAGTGAGGAAGAGGTCTTGCTCCTGCTCTGTGCAGAGGGGTGCATTTGAGTTTCTAGTATTGAAATCCATAGTTTTGCATTCATGCAGCCACCACATTCTCCTTTGCAAGTGCAAAGAAAGCAACCACCATCTGTCTCCACTGCATGTGTTTTCCATGCAACGCTTTACAGTGGGAAGAAAGCGTGGTCCTTGCAGAAGGCTGCTACTCTTGCCACTGCCTCTGCAGCTCCTCTCCTGGCCTGCGTGGTACGTACAGAGCAGCGGCTGGGGCAGAGCGGGCAGAGCTTTGACTCGCCACAGCAAGGGGCACTGTGGAGGTAGACCTGTGCTAGGGAAAGGGCAGGCACACATTGACTCCCCATTACAGCAACTGAGCCATGAGAACTAAACTGATTTCCTGCATCATCACGCAACCTCAGATCCAGTGTACTGTCTCCTGGGGCTAGGGGCAAATTCACAAATTGTTCTCAGATTTTGGTGAAAATATCTATTTTTCATTTCACATGCAAGAATTTTCCAAATAATGTAGCAAATCAGGAGGGGAAAGATGAGAGCTAAGTTTTCTAGTTCAGCTCAAACCAAGTTTGAATCTACTTAAAACATCATGTAAGTGTTAGCATAGTAAAAATCCTCAACAAAATTTCACTGTTTCAAATAGATACTGAAAGTAAATGTTTGGGTATCATATATTCTGGATAAAAAATATTTCTAATTACAGCCATTTTCTTTCACTCATTTTTCTGTGTATAACTTGTAATTACCTTTTTAACAGTTTGACTAATTATAAAACACCATGGAAGATTTTTGAATTAAATTTACATTATCTTATCAGGCACTGTTACTGAGCCTTATATGATACATGCTATTGAGGATTTTCAATTTATTGCAGCTATTTAAGCTATGATTTCCCTAATGTTACAAATAGATTAGTTCACTGTTGTCTGTTTTGAAAAGTTTGGTATTGTATTTCAAAATGGGGCTATGAAATCCTGATTAAAAGAAAATGCCTAGGCTGGATGTATATCCAACCTTAAGCATGTGATTCCCTTGAAATAAATGGTTCTACTTACATATTCAAAGGTAAGCATGTGCTTACTCCTTTGTTGAGTTGGGGCCTCAGACATTTCCAGAGATTTTAATATCACATTTGCAAACCAGATGGTGGTGCCTTAGTTTAGTAACAATGGAGCAAAGCGTCCTTCGTTTATACTTTAATCTCAGAAAATGAGATCAAGACATTTTCAGCAACTAGTTGATTGATACTATGTGAAAGCTGAACAACCTTGTTAATTAGGCAGTCCTGCTGGAGTGTCTGAAGTGCACTGCAAACCATAATTAAAATATAACATTACAGTGATCTGTGGAGGCAACCTGCTTTAACCCTCCTTGAAGAACAGGCTTTCCTGAAGGTGCACTGCGGCATTAGGGGGGCAGACAAAAGAGCGCTGCCATGTGATCCAGCTACAGAGGTTAGGAGCTTTCAGTTTCATAAAAGGATTAATCAGACTGGAAAACCAAAGACAAAAACTGGCTTTCTCCAGCTAAAGATCTGAGTATTCAGCAACTACATCCCATTTTATTTGTTTGGATTCCCAGTTCACAAACACAAACAAAAAAAGTAACTTTCTGGACTCCAGAAGGCTCACACTAATGCCTTCTGAAGAGATCCTTTTTCTCACAGCAGAAAGACATGGATGGCTGATGAAAGTTTCTCATCTGCACTAGCCCAAGGCAATGAATATTCAAGAGGTGCTTACCTTACCAAGCGGACAAAATCTTCAAGGAAATTGGAAGGGGGAAAGGAGAGGGAAGCAGGTCAAGTTCATATAATAGCTTATGCTGTAGAGGTTGAATTTGTTGAGACCATCCTGAAATTGCTTCATTACAGCTGCAGTGAGAACTGCAATGGGAAACTTCAGCAAACCAACTTCTTTAGATAAGTTTTTGAGCTGCTTAGTAACTTGCTTGGTTTGCAGATCACATTCCGTATTTTCAACTCGCTCAGCAAGCTTAGAACAAAGCTCACAGATGGATGCTCTATTTTGATGCGATTTACTGTATATTTAGATATACTTTTATTACACGTTTGCACTCTGTATAAAAATGTTTAGTTTAAAATAACACTGAGACAATTGATGTTTCCATAGTTGTAATTACTGTCAAAATTTGTATCCACTTTCTGAGCTCTGGAGGCTGATTTTGGCTTGGATAGCTGTTTTGTCTTTATTCAGAGACACTTTGTGCAATTGAGAATATCCTTCTCTGGAAATGGCAAAATGTAATGTAAAAAACCTCTTTCAGTCAAAATTCCGAATACTAGATAAACCTGAAAGTGTTAAAATAGGCAGGACTGCATACAATAAAAAAACTGTGTGTTGCTCAATTTAATTCAGAAAATCTTTCTCTACAACAATATCAGCATCCCTGTAGGTAATATTTTTCTAATTCATTACGTATCAGTACTCAAACACAGTTTATTTCAAAAACTGAAAAAGCAAAACAATGAAAGCATGCTAAAACTCTATTATTTATTTAAAAACAGTAAAGAATGTGTCTTAAGTTATACAAAATTACCATATTTTTATTGGTTCTAAGCTCTGGGAGGAAATGTGTATGCAATTATAGAATGTCTTCTGCATCTGTCTGCTGAGTTTATAGTAAGAATAAATCGTGGTTAATCATGTACAGTCTTGTATTTGCTCATAACCACAACAGTGATATATATGCATGGAGCATCCTGATGTTTGTTAGTGGATTTTCCCTAATTCATATAGTATTTCATGTTTTGCTACTGATGATACAAAGCTTTCAGTCTTGCATATACTAAATAAAATCACATTATTAAAGTGACCAAAGTTCCTAAACCTTGCTGATTACCATAACGTATGTATAGATCAATGTATTTGCACAGCTTTGGGGGTATGTGTGTGTTTACGTAAATGGTAATGAATATTAGGCATGTGTCCTGATAAAATAGTAACGTGTCCAAAATAGAAAAGAATATTCTTAGTTACAGTTTGACACTTGTGGGTTTTTTCTCTCAATTTTCAAGTGTAGATTTCTGGATTAACCTTGCATCCAACAAGGAAAATTCCCTTAGGCACTATCTGTTCTGAGGCTGACTCACCTTTGTGGCTAATTTTTTCCCCCAAGATCCTTGCCTTTCCAGTATCTTTGGTAGCTTTAGTGAAACTGAAACTGCTGAACCCCCCATTTTTTAAAAAATAAAAACTAAAATGCAGAGTTTAAATTCTCTGCTCATGAAATTATTAGATTTAATTTTGCCTTTCCAGTACTAAACCAAAGCAGGTGTGGTATTCTTTGAATTCAAACTACATGAAGAGCCAGGCCATCCACAACGTGAGAGCTCCTCTAGCTTTTGAGTAGGTAGTGAAAAGGACATTCCAACTTGTCCATGGTCTGTAAGATAAGGAGTCCTAATTCTAAATAATTCATTACTTGGATATATCCTCAGAGAGTAGTTTTTGTGATTACACCTTGTCACAAAGCTGTCCAGATAAAATGTATCGCTACTACTAATGCCATTTTACTAAATCAAAAGAAGACTCGTGATGTGCCTGGCTATGGTCAATAATAATGAAATCTAAGATCTGGCTTGGTGCACATTTTCATTTTCTTGCTTGAAGTATAAATACTGAATAACACAAGTTTAGGCTTTGGGCCTAAAACCCTCAAGATCAGGGGGAGATGTCAGATCTCTCACAGTCGGTTTCAGAGGCGCTTTCCTGCGTCTATGGATATACTCCAAATACAAACCACCTCATCGCACAGAAATACCAGCTGCAGAGAAAACAGTTTTCTACTGACTGAATTTGTACTTCTACAATTTTTTTAGGATATATTTAGATTAAGAATTAATATTCCAATTGGTTGATTTGCAAGCAGTTCTGCATGGTATTTAGATGCTAATTACTGCACAATTAGAGGGCTAAGGTCAGACACATCTTCCAGTAATGGAGCACAGAAATATACAGTATTAAAATATCAAAATTATCCACAAATACAGATATGAGAAGGCTTTTAAAAAGACTACCACACGCAGGTTGCTGCAGTTCAGAGGCCAAACTTTGCTCTTGTTAATTACACTTAAGTCAAAGGGAACAAGATTTGATGATAACGACTACAGAGCAGAGCAATGCAGGTTACATGCTTTCTCACACTGTGAACCAGCATGTGCACATTTGGGTTTTTGGCACTTGAGCTCACTCTCTTACTCTCTTCTCTGGCCAAACACCACATGTACCCATTCAAATTTTTTTACTAATGGCCACACAACAGATCTGCATGTTTCTTACTGAAACATTCAAGGAGAGAGTACTGTGTAAATGGAGTTAATAGTGTATCTACCACGTCTTACATCCTGCTCTGAAATCTGGATAAAGGAGAAAGATTTTAGGTTAAGGCATGCAAGCATCAGAAGGCAATCCTAAAGTATTTGAGAACTGGGTGCACAGACAGGGCACAATCTGTTTTATTACCACCACATCTTATGACCAGAACCTCTGCAAAGGCAGACTTCTGGCAATGTCCAGATTTTTATTTTTCAACATGTTACAAAGAAGTAACTTTTCTAGTCTGAAACATCTAAAATCTGTCCTGCATTAGAAACCGTGGTTTTGTTTTTTTCCCAATAACAAGTCACCTCAAAGGTGCTACTTTTTCCACGCAATACCGCTGAAATGATATCTAAATTGGAAAACTGATGAAATTGTATAGGAAAAAAATACTTGCTTTTGTCTTTAGTCAGGAAAACAGTGCCTGAATGTAAAATAACTAATATGACAAGCAGAAAGAAAGGTGGTCCTATAGCCACTGTATCTTGCTGAATCACTTAAGGGCAGCAGCACCTGTCTCGGATCTGGTGACAGCCCTTGCCAGGGAGTCCTGTTGCTGCCACTGCCCCCGTTTTGTGATTATATGTGGGAGAGGAATCAAGGTCTGGGGAATCTTACTTCAGCCCAAGTGATGAAAGGCCCTTGTCCTGAATAACAGGATTAACTTCACTGCTCAAATGAATGGTGTCCTGCTCTATTCAGCTGTGACCAGAGCAACATTCATCAGCAACTGCAAAACACCTTCTTTGTCCTTGTAGGGAATGAAACGATCAGACTAAGTGGAACTTTTCCCTAGTAACTAAGGGCATGTACAACTTGGGAAATCAAGGGAAAATTACACTAATTTTGGTTTCCCAATATCCCCCTTTGCAGGGGAGTGAGGTCATTTCCATTTCCACAAGTCTTCTCTGAAAAAACATCAGCTGGAATTTTTTTTTTCTTTTCCTTTAAAAAAAATTAAGAATTTAAAGCTGCTGGTCTGACCAGGTGGAGTTGCTGTTTAATGACAAGACAGGAAAAGGAGTAGCATCAAAAACAGGAAAAGAAAGACTAGTTTTCCAAAATTCACAGCTCCTAGAAAGTTTTGAAAATATATGATCAGTTCATACTTGTGATTAACATTACATCTTTTAATTCATATGAACTCACCATGTTTTATGGTGAAACTCACCATGTTTTATGGTGAAACCAAGTCTGTTTTCATAAGCAATCTTCTCTTCTGAACAGACAGCATGCAAAACTAATCCAGGAGCATCTTAAAAATACTCATGGAGAAAAATGAAAGAAACTGAACCACTGCTGATGTATTCACCTAACATCTGGAGGCAAAAAGGAACACTAGCCACTCAGTTCTGTCAGTACTGATCCCTCAGTGCAGGTATCACACACTGTGATAACATTTCCCATTGCCTTTCTCAGATATAATGACGTCTAAGTTAAGACGCCTCGATCTACTGCTCTTCAGCTTGACCTCAATGTCAAGACAAAGATGGGCCAAAAGAAGTACTTTGAGGAAGCATTATCAGAAACTCACGGATGTCACACTCTCTAAGGGCAGGCAACACAAATGAAGTACCAGCAGTCACACATCTTCACACTGCACCTGCCCATTTCCTAGCTTTCCTGCCTGTCTTCTCTCTTGCAGGTCTCTAGTGTCTCAATTTGTCAGGTCCCATCTCCCAACACAGCCAACATGCTCACCCACCAACTGCTGGCTGGGCAGCCACCTGCAGCTGCACAGGGTATGTGAAGGCTTAAAGGTAGCTTGTACAATCTGAGCTAACTTGTGTTCCCTGGCTCTTTCTCTGCTTTTGGTATCCAAATCTCTTCTCCTTGGTCTTGCTCCTGCAAGTGGAGGGTGAATTTTCACCCTCTGCCTATGAGCTCTGCCACAGGATGTTCCTGTGTTGTGTAGCTCCACTAGTGCCCTTTTTAACTTACCTCTGCTCCATGGTCTTATGAAATTACCAAGGGTGGTTTTTTCCTCACTCTGTTCAGACCAGTACTGTCTACACTGCAGGTGCCTCCACTCAGCTCTGGACTTGAGGCCTTGTACTGGTGTTAGCATGATGCTGAGGTACTATTGCCAGCCTTAGAATAAAGCTAATTTCTCTTAGTGCTCTGCTTAGACCTTTTGGAGTAGAGCTGGGTTGCAGCTGGCCAGCATGGGGTTGCTCATGGTATGCCCTTTAACCTCACAGTTCCTTGTGAAGGAGCTCAAATAGTCTTGTAATACTGCACAGAACTGCCTGGGCTGGTCCCACCACCCCGACTCATCTCAGCTTTAAAAAAGACAACAAGACAAGTCTTGTTTCGGGGCAGGGGTAGAACAGAAAATCCATTGAAAGTTTCAATGCCTGCCAAGAATAAATGTTTCACTAACAGAAATATTTTTCCCTCTTGATCTTCCATAGCATGACTGCTCAGTGGCAGTCAGGAGTATGATGAGCTCAGGGCATAAGAGTCCTTTTAAAATTAACATTTATCCACCAAAATTGGGGCTGCTAGGAGTTATATTGGACACAGGAGTAATTTTTATTGTATAGTTCATGACAAACGTGATTTAAAGATTAAAATAACAATGTTACAGTGTTTATAGAAAGTAAAAATATAAAGCTGAACTGTACTATCCATAAAATCTTGGATGCTCTTGTTACAGCTGTGACTAGCAGCAAAACAATACAGCAGCTACACATCACAATTAATAATCTCTAAGTATAACATATTAAAAAAAATCAGGGTCCCTTTTAAAGTGTGTTACCAGGTGACATGAACATTGCATCATGTCATGTTACATCACACTTCCTTCAGGCAATAGCTGAGAGCTTTTATAAACAGATGCAGAAGACAAAGCTGAGAACGCTTAGTAATATGGATTCAATGAAAGACCATGTGGTCTGATTATTCAGGTTTAACTATTGTTCTGTATTGTATATCTGTCACAAAGATTTCACTTTCCTTTAGTTTGATGCACAGAAAAAACAGTCACTAAGAAATCTAGTTCTCAAGTGTGTGTATACTATAATATTGCTATACTATTTCAAATCAGAACTTATCCTGTGCTCATATACTTTGGTAGCCAGCCATCAAGAACACAGGTACAAATCCTTAATTTCTAGGACAACCTGCTCTGCCCTTGGCCCTGCAAGCAGATACACTAGAGAGCTTCCCCATGCTATGGCATGTTCTGGCCCTGAGGAACCCCGCACCAGGGAGGGCTGCCGGGCTGCACTGCTCTCTGCCCGCCTGCACAAGACATCAGAGAAGGCTTTTTAGCTCCTGATGGAGGAAACATGGGTGCCACATCCTTTTGTGCTACAAGAAACATGACAATTAACAGGAAAAATGCATAGTTTACCAGAGATATTTTAAAATATATGAATTTTTTATGAAAGGCTTTTTCCAGACGGGAAAACCAGGACATTTTGCAGCACCAAGTCTCTCTCTAGCATGACCGAAGCTGCTCAATCAATTTCCATTAATGAGTATTACTGGGTCAGTAATTCCCATTCTGGTTTGAAAAAATTCAGACTGGAAAACCCAACATTTGAAAAATGCAAGGGGTCAGCTGAGGGAGCCAACCCGTGCTGTGGGATCTCAGCCAAGGATAGGCTTCAGTTCCCATTGCCTGCTCCCTATTAGATACCAGTAATAATTTTGTGTGCACTCTGGTCCATGCCAAATTTGTGGAATTAATGAGAAAGTTAGGTACTGCTGAAAATAAAAATCCCCAGAAGAAAGTCTCACAAAAACATGCAAATTGAATTCAGGTAATAGCAGTTGCCATGATGGCTTTATTTAATTTGCAGCATCTTTTGATTGCGTATAGCAAGGCATAGCATTGGCACCACAGTACCAAGAAGTAGCTAGTCAGAGAATACAAGACTCTGCCATTTCACACTGAGTAATTAAATAACCTGCTCACCTTGTTCACCTGACTAGTAGCCACTGGCAAGTATGCAAAAATGACCCATCATTGCTAACCCCTCCTCAGCAGGATGCAGAGATCACCATCCCCATTCTGCAATTTGGGAACCTGAAGCCCTGGTTTAAACACTGCTGAAGTAGCAGAGATGAGAATAATTATTGTCATGGTCTTACACAATTTCCACCCAACTCAGAAAAGCAAGAGTTCTGTAGTGAAGTTCCTGCCCCCAAAAAATCAATAGCTAAACTCCCTCCTTACCCCTGTTCCTATTCACTGAACCATAATAATGACAAGGAAGCTATTTGCATGTTTAAAGAAGCAGAACTGAATGCACATAAACTCCTTATAATTAGTTTCACAGCAGCTGACTGTAAAAACATGCAATTTAGGTTCAAATAATATATACTTTAAAAAAATCCTGAAAGGCACCTCCTTCTGCTTTCTGGCTCTGAAACCATAAAAACCAGCACAGTGTGGCTGAAAAGCGTTTAACGCAAAAAGGTAGAATGCTGGGCTTTGGATGAACATATTGTGAGTCTGAAAGCTGTATAATCAATTAGCATCCTACTGGAAACCTGACAGCCTGTCGTGACCCATTAGGAGATATTCTGTGCTCTCAATAGCGGTGGCTATAGGGACCATTTACACAGATACCAGGTAAGCCCCTATAAAGCAGAATATGATAAGGTCAGCTCTTTGTTTTATTTCTAAGTGCTTTTCCAAGATGTTTTTCTCTTCAGTGGAATGAACATGGCAGTGCAGCTAAAAATGGCAACACTGTATTTCAGGTAAGTGGGTTGAAAAGTCATTCTCGCTGGGAAATGAACTCACGACCTTTTCAATGAAAGGTAAAGCTCAAGTTGTAAAAGTTTGCATGTAAGATGCACTAGATATATCATTGAGTAATAGCTCAAGAGGGCAATAACAACATAGCCTGCCTAACAGCTCATGCTAATGCAAACATAATGTGCCATGTAAAAAGAGATTAATCAAGTTTTCTTACTGGAAAACTGACAGCCTGTCGTGACCCATTAGGAGGTATTCTGTGCTCTCAGTATCTGTGGCTACAGGGACCATTTATGAGCTGCCAAATTTTGGTGGCTGGCAATACGACATCAGGACAAAAATAAAGTCTGAGATGGGTGTCATGTTTCTGGTCCTTTCCAGCACTTTGCCTGTAGACATTCCCCTTTCATTCACACTCTTTAACATATGTACATAGTGTGCACACATACATGTACCCTGTGTTAATTGCAACACAGTGCATTAACAATACAGTCAAAGCAGAAACCTTCTCTAGTTCCTAGAGCCACTGTTTTTTATTTTGTTATCAGAGGTTCATAAGTTCAGTTTTCAGCAAGGAAGCCCAATTAAAACTGGTCAGTACTTTCAAACCACATTTGATTCCCTTCACAAAACCAGCGAAAACAACATAGTTCAGATTATAATTTAATCTTAGAGATGAATAAATAAGATTTAACGACACTATCAGCACTCTTTGATGAGGGCAACCTCAAGTCGCTGGCTCATCTCTTCTATAAATGGGAATCCACTCTGATTAGAAGGCATTTGGCATTCTATTGTGCATTAGTCAGTTAATGCAGTGCTTCTAGTAGTTATACTTAATGAGGCAGCAGGCGTGCTTTCGTTTTTAAGCAAAAGCTTATCTACATGTCTATAGCTGATTTCGTAAGTGAGACAGCAGATCCTCAGACCCGGTTTGCAACCTTATCATCTGAATGTTTGAAAATATTGTATCCTGCAGTGGAAGGTACAATATTGCTTCCTAAAAAGCAAGGCCACCACATGGAAAGTGCTGTGCTTTTTATAAAAAACACAAACAAAATACCCACAAAATTCTTCCCAAGCCTTCCACAGAGCAACAGTTTTAGATATCTTGGTTCTCTGTATCCTGTGTTTACGAGGGAAGTGTCTTTTCTCCTTGTGCACATCACATTGTGATTACTTCATTAGGGATTTACTGGTTGAAGTAGCTAAGTGAACACTAAAAAATTTAACCAATACTTTCATGTTCTAGAGTAAAGTTCGTTTCAGTGAATTAGAGGCTCTTGAGCTAGTTGACTTAATGGTCCAATATAACTCCAATCCATCAAAAAATTGGGAGACTAACTCATCACCTTCTTGCCACCACAGCTGTTTGTTCTAGTCCAAGCCAGTGTCAAAGGCTACCAGATCAGAATAAGAGCCCTACACATTTATTTCAGTAAGATTACAAGGTATGCTGTTATGATTGGGATGCTGTTATGTTGATGGAGGCTGGCCCATCCAGCCTTGATGATAAGTACCTTTATTTATCTCATGACTCCACAAATTATAAATATTTTGATTAAAACCAATATCACCCAATTAAAAATGTTGGCAATACAGATGCACTATCATAGTATATTTATCTTTATTTTTTTTGTGATAGCAACCCTGAAAACTGGTCTTAATGTGACAAACCACATATTAGGGTACAGGCATTTCCAATAATAGTGGTGTGGCAGCTTAGGGGAATATTTAGCAGCAGAACATATCCTTGTCTGGGTTTGGAGCCCCTTTTGGGTTTATGTTGTAGCTGGTTAGCTTGATATTAGCTTGGACATATCCATTCTGAATTAGAGGCACACCTTTCAGTGATGATCAGAAATACCTTATTTTAGCAGTGACAATTTCAAAATATTTTGAAGTTTTGCTTCATTCTTGGACATGATGTTTGAAAGCAGGCAACATCCCCTACTGTCTGTTAAAACTGGCTGCTAGAAAAGGACTTCTTATTATATGCATTCTCATTTAATTCTCAGTCTCAGGAATGATAGTTGGCATAGTTTATTCTGGTGATCAGATGTTAAGCTTGCTCTGTGATTATGTTACTATCATGGCTATAGCACAAAAATAGTAATGAAAAGTCAGTAAATGTTGCTATGAACCAAAAACTTTGATAGACTGCACTACCCCACCAAGCTATTCTTGCCATAAAATATTTATAGAAGTCAAGATTCAAACCAATTAGCTGGTAGTGAACTCTCAGAAAAAACCTAATATTTACATCCTTTATATACATAAAAGAAAGCCCTTCACAAGTGCAATCTGAAGCACGACAGAACGATGAAGAGTTTCTTTACAGCAGCAGAAGAGATAGCAGCATGAATAAAGTCAAGCATGA
>VZRU01018360.1:380023-447280 GCA_013398155.1 Pedionomus torquatus | reverse complement strand
CCTATATCTTTCTTTTATATTTAGCACCCCAGATCATCATTACAACAGAGTTAAGGCTCACTAGTGTGCCACAATTTCTCACACAGCATCATGTACTTCTACGTTTAAAACCTGGACATCAGGCAATAAAGAATTAAAATTCTTAATTCTTAAGATTTCTTAACTTAACTGTTACATAAACCTGTATCACAACATTTAACATAAGAAAGACTGCATAATTTATATTATGCAGTCTTTAGCATGAGTACTGTGCAAAAAAAAGTCTAACATCCCTTTACTAAATCAAATCTCAGCTACAGGTAGTGACAACTACATATGCTCAAATGCTGAGCCTGCTCCCTTCACATCACCCTGCACTCCCAGGCTGTTATCCTCTCATCAGTCTCACCCTGCCTTCCACCTTTCCCTTTGCTAAGCTCAAGAGAAACCATTCTCCAACATGGACTTACTCTATTGCCAGTCTCCTGGAGAAAAAAAAACCCCGTTCACCTCTACCGACACTATGTGTGAGTGCACTTGAAGTGTACTCTTTCAAGACAGGAATACCTCAGTCTTCACATTATGCTCCTAACTAGCAACATAAAACCCTGGTCTGTGTGCAGATAATGCAGGCATTCAAGGAAATGTATGCAATAGGGATTGTTCACGCTGATTCCTTCTCTGTAATTTTTGACACTTCGTTTATTGACCAGTTTGGGTCTTGCCACTTTAGGGAGTGTTAGAGAGTGTACAGGTTAGTTTGTACCTTAACTGAATTGAACCACAGAAAAGAAAAGAAAAACTGAGGTTAGAAAGGACCACTGCAGGTCATCAAGTAGTCCAAACTCTTGTGCCAAGCAAGTCTAACTTCAAAGTTGGATCACGCTTCCCAAGGATTTGTCCAGCTGTGTTTTAAAAACCTCCAAGCACAGAGATCCTACAGCCTTTTTGGGAAGTCTGCTCCCTGCTGCATCGCTCTCACTGTGAAAAATTATTTCCTTATGTCCAATTAAAATTTCTCTTGTTGCAACTTGTGTTTATAGCTTCTTGCCTTTTCACTGTGCACTTCTGAGAAGGACCTGGCTCCACTGCTTTTTTTAAGCCCCTCTTTAGGTAGTGAATGACTGACTATATCCCCCTCAGCCTTCTCTTCTCTAAACAAGCCTCACACATTGTCTTTTCCAGCCCCTGACTACCTTAGCGGTTCTCCATTGGACCTTCTGCTGTCCTCAAAACTAGCTGCAATATTCCAGGAGCAGTTTCAGAAATGCCAAGTAGAAGGGAAAGATCAGTTCCCTTGCCCTGCTTGCTTTCCAGCCAGCTGTCCTCTTCTCAGCATGGCAAGAGCATTACATCCCAACCTTAAGCCTACATTAACAATGCTTTTGGTCAGTTTACATTGATAAAGTGTTGTTTATGTGGAAACCAAGAATTTTCTGTGATCGTATATATTTCATCCACTATTCTCTTACCTTACCATTTTCCCTGTAAACTCTGATTATTGTGACATTTTGGCAGGACTGTTTGTGGGCAGTTCTTTCCCAATTCAGCTAAAGCAATGTGATGAGAAGCAGAAGAGATTGCAATACACTAACATTTTAAATGTGCTTTTGAAGAGGCCTTTGGGCACAGATGTTCCATAAAACTGTATTTATTATTATAATAATCCGCTGAAGAGTGCAGCTGTTTATTCAGGGGTCTGAATATTGAAGACTCCCTAGATCTAATGATTCCAAGTCTGCCCCACTCACTGAACTTCCAACACTAATAAGAAATACAAATTTGAGAAATCTGTGTTTACCAACACACCACAGAATAAACAGTGATTTACAATATAAATGCTGCTTGAAGAAATCTTTCTGGTGAAATCCCTTCAAAATACAAGTGATGTCAAAAAAGCTTCTAAGGAAAAGACTCAAGCCTGCAATCCAGAGGTACTATTTGAATTTAATGCCTAAACCACAAAAGGACTTTAATAGTAGATATCTGCAAGCATTTTGCCTCAGAACAGAACTGATACACATGTCCAAAAGACTGGTTCATCATCTTTCCTCGAAACATGGTGGAGATGCAGTTTTAACTATGTGTGACTTTTTGGACGTTATTGGTCCTGATTTCCTGATATAGCATGGAGAGGGGAACAATAATTTGAACATCAAAAACGTGCAAAAATCCATGATAAAAGTATAAATGTCACATTTTTTTTCTTAGGTGATGTGGTAACTCCTTGCTCAAATAACTTCAGAACTGCATTAGTAATCTCACCTAGGATATCACAACTGAACAATTTTCTGTAAGTCACAGCAGACAAGAGACTGCAAAACAGTTAGAAAAAAGAAGTTGAAAGCTGTAAACTATTCTCATCTGGACCCACAACTATTTTGCCAGACTATAATTCTTCTGATTTCATCCTCTAGAAAGCTGAGTGGAATATGGAGCCTTCCTGTCTTTGCTATGTGGATGCCACAGTGAGAATTTCCTTGGAAAGCATTTCCTTATGTGCTCGGCTCATCCCCAGCAATGAGTGCTGGGAGCCCTTGGAGCACCTGGCTCTTTAAACAGATGTTTGGCGCATGAGGCTGGGGGCTGCCTGCTGCAGATAAGACTGTGAGCAGCCCAAATCACAATAATTATTTACCTTTATCAGCCTCAACAGGGTTCAAACTGGCATCTATTTAATCACATCATATTTACCACTATTGTCAGGAGCAAGTTCTGAGGAATCTCCAGAGGAAACTGCTTGTAACTCTACAAACCTCCTTCTGAGCCTGTTCTTTTATACTACGTCATCTTAGCCCTTTCTGAAAAATCCAGATTCTCTATATCTGCCTAATAATGAAAACGTATTATTCTTAGAGACATTAAATTCATATGCTATTTTAATTCCAAACTCATTGTATTCCACTGTGGAAAAAGCACTATTTATTCATCTCTTCATGAACTCTGCAGTCTGTAGGTTCACTGGAAACTAAAACATTCCTGAAACCCTTTGCCTGTTCCTCCTCAATTTTGTGGAGAAATTTAACTGGAAACTGTTATATTTTCATTTCACTATTTTAATAGCAAATGCTCTAATTTCCTAAGTAACACATGAAGAAAAATTTGAATTATTTTGTTTGTTTGTGATCATTACAAGGGAAGCTGCTTTGGCAAATGGGAAAGGGTTAATGTCATCTTGCACCAAGACCCAACAATTTTCACACCTTGTGATTTTAGGGTCACAGTCCTCGATCTACTGGAACAAGATTCTCTGTAGAAACACTTGTGCTCCTTCCTTTATCTTTGGTCTTCATAACTAGGCCCATGTGAGGTTATAACCACAAATCAGCTGGCAGTGGGCTTCACAGAGGCTGTGATGCCTCTGTGCCCTCAGAGCTACTGAGGCCGCGGGGCTGCCCCAGCAAGGCTGTGAGCCTTGTACCACTCAGGGGGCTGCTCCATGTCACACGGGCAGAGGAACACCTGCTAGAGGATTATGGAGACTGCTGGCCTAGCACAGCTCAGTCTCTTCCAGTACCACCAGGAACAGAGAGCATGATTAAGAACTGAGTCCTACTCACATGTGTAGCTGTCTTATCTGCCATGTGTGCACATTGCCCAGGATATTCATCCACTTCAAGGATGAAGAGGTCAGAAAAATAAATGAAGTTAGTCCAGGCAGAGGTGTTTCTGGCTACAGTATGAGTTGTATGATGATCAAAGATGCAGAAACCAGCAGTCCTCTCAGCAGAGCACCAGCTGGCTCCACATGCTGTAATAATAAGCTTTGCTCTAAAAACCCAGGTTTCCATATCTTGTGTATCAAGTACAAAATCATTAACTGGTCTACAAACTGCCTATAACCCTATCTGCACTTCTGAGTTACCACACAGATTACTAATGCAAAACAAAAGAGTACTTTTAAGTTCAGTCTGTTAGAGCAGGACAGTAGGGGCTTAAATCTCAAGAAACTTTCACTCTACAATACTTGATACCCTTTCAGTGGGAGCAACATGCCAGCCATGGTTATATAGTGCAAAATCATACTTAGCAGAAGGTCTGATGCCACAGTAGATTAAGAGTGGAAAGAAGAGATGAAGAAGTAGTAAAAGTGGGTGCAATGACATGCATCTCTACTTCTTCCAGTACATAAATTTATCATATTTTTTCCTAAGTCATTAATTGACTCGTTGCTCACTAGCCCATTTGCTCTTGGAAGATCATCAGAGAAAGAGGGCTGCTGTTTAAGTACTACCAAGTATGAGTTTCCAATGGTTTCCAAGCGCTCAGCAAAGCACGATAAATTTTTACTGAAACAGTTGATGGCACCTCTTCCCCCAAGCACCTGTCCTCCTGCCAAATTTAAGCTTCCTAGCCCAACCGCTGTGGCTTTTGAGTTGTTCAATAATAGTCACGTGTAATTTTTATAATGGGAAATGTGACCTTTTTGCTTCACCTCAAAAACAATTTTCTCAAAATTTCTCAAAAACAATGAAACATTTTTTGTTCAAGCTTTATTAAAATTAATTTTTAAACGTAATAAAAAGTCACCAAGGACAGGAAAGTTTTGCTTGAAAAATGAAAGATTCTAAAGCTATAAGGAGCTACAAAAATAATCCCATAGAGAAAATGACCTTGGTCTCAGGCGGTCAGCATTTAGGCTGGCATGTGATTTTAAGCACTTGAGTAATCCCTAAGAAACAAAAAATCAAAAATCATGTGCTGCAAGTTACACATAAGTACAAAATCTTGCTAACCTGGGACTGCAGACTGTAAACACAAGCCAAAACCAAATAACTTCTATATTAATGCTTAAAGTTGCACACTCATTCAAGATCTCAGAGTAGGCACAACCTAATGCTGTTCACAAATTGCTACAATATTTCACAGGGTGTTACAGTAATATATTCTGCTATATACAGAGTGATGTTAATTTTTATGCCTTACAGTAGAAGGTGCAGTGAAGTTGAATTATGATTGCTGTGGGAATCATAACACTGGAAAACATGTCTAAATCTCAGCTTTAAGGCCATGCTAACATATCTTTTACATTTAATTTCCTTTAGGAAAAAAAAAAAAAGTAAAAGGAACAACTGGCTATTGTTGATTTTGTTGCCAGCAAAAAGAACCCAGATGTTCCAGTATGGGTTATCTGGGGATCTCTGTCACATTCCTGCTTGCTCTCTTACCAGTTTGTTCTTAGTAAATATTACTGTTACAGAGACACTCTGATGAAGTCTGCTCTGTGATACCTTCATAAGGCCTTGTGCAATATTAGATTACTGGAAAAGAGGGAAAAGGATGGAAAAATCCATTCCAGATTCACAGTCCATAAAAGAAATAACATGAGGCAGAGTTATATCAGCTAGTAATCAGGGACAACTCAAGGCCCCTCCATGGAAGAATCACAGCAGAGAGGTACTTAAAACAAGGTGAAAAGAGGAGAGAGAGAAGCAAAGCTGACATTCCCACTGAAAAGAGCCCTTATCAATTCTTCATGTGATACAGGAACAAGGTGCTATAAAGACTCTCTACAGCCAAAATGTCATTTTGTTGACTACTGATCTCCTGTCTTCTTTGCACTTTGGAAGCGATTTTAACTGACTTTTGGATGGTCCCTTTTAGTTGGCTTTTTATTTTTAGACTGAGCAAATGGCCTTGTTAAACCTGTCCTTTTCTTGGATTCCTGGATATTTTAGCAGAGTATTACAAGGATCAAAACCTCTCTGAGAGTTTTCTAACTATGGATGTTTCTATTTTACAAATTATATAAAGAAATTATAGTTCATTTAGGTTTTTTTTTTTCCTCATAGGGATGAAAGTACATACAAAGAGGGGAACACTAAGGGCGAAATGCAAAAATCACTAGGTTAGTACTCTTAGTTCCTGAAAACAGTGTTCCCAATCCATATCAGTGGCATGAAACACAGTGCTAAAAAGAGGCAGAAACAGAGGGACTGAGTGGGACAGGCCATCATTTTTTTTTGCCATTTGGACTCCATCTCTCTGAACCCCTTCATGACATTGTATTAGAACAGTACAAAATGGAAAGACACGAGCAGATTCACATCTATATATTGGAAACACCAGAGGGATTACACAATTCTGGCTTTTATTACCTGATAACTCCTCATGAGAACCTGACCAGTGTAGTCAAGCGGTTATGCCTCTACGTACGTGGATATGTATGTACAGACGCTGTGTATGTCTACTTTCCAAAATCATTTGTAAAGATCTCAAAGCTTCTAAATACATATGTTTTTTGAGCCTGGCATTTTTTATAGTGTTTGCCATCTTTCATTTAAAAGTTTCTTGCCCCTCAAAAAAAACATATGTTGCTTTGAGAAAAAGGCACATGTATTGGGGGTGGTCTGCCTCATAAATAGTCACGGGGCTTGGGGCCAGCCAGCTCTTTTCAATTAACAGGTCCAGGCAGGAAGTGGTCAGGGGGTTCCTATAAAGGCTGAGGGACTGCATGTGGAGTGGGACGTTTCTGTGAAGTTTGTTTTGGCTGAGGGAAGAAAGGGCTGAAATTAGATTTTACTAAGTTTGAAAAACAGTCTGACTCCTGAAGGTGTGGTGTTAGATGTTGTTGAGCTAGAAGACTGCCCACAGGCCCTACACTATAGAGACCTATGTGTACTACCACCAAGTCCATTAGACTTATTTGCATTATTTCGAAGTCCTGGCCACAGCGAACAAACAACTGAACACTCCCCAAAAAACCTCAAACAAACCAAGAGCACAAAGAGATTAACCCAACACCAAAGAACCCACCACACACATATTAAAAATTCTGGCTAATGTACACACAGCAGAAAAATAAGTAAGCAATCATCCAAAATTACTTTTGTGTTATAGATTGCTCCTGAATGAGGCCTAATGGTGGAAGCGTCATTGCAAACTGTTTTCCATTTCCAGCACGCGTTTATGATAACCATTCTGTCCAATTTCCTGTTCTTTCACTGGCCAAAATGGACAGACTCCCCCTGCTTTACACCCAAGCTTCTTCATGCTGCCTGAGCTCTACTGTACTTGTGCTCAGTCCCTTCCTGAGCTGATGATAGGAGGTGGAATTATTGTTACGCAATAACTATTTTTTCCTTTATCTTTTCTGATGGAGGAAAACCGTACAAAACTACTGGCCACATCTGCAGTGCACCAATTAGAGATAGAGAGGACAGGTATTCAGTCTCCATGGATGGTTCAAGGTTAGAGAAAATTACCCACTTTTAGTAGATAGCAGAATCCTAACTATCTGCCTTAAACTGGGATTGACTGTTCACTATCTGAGCTGATAGTAGGTACAATATTTCATCCAAAGACAGGCGTATTTGCCTTCTAGTTTTACCACTATGTAATATTATTTTGCTGACCTTCAGTCACATTGGCACTGGAATTGATGTAACACGAAGGGATGTGACAGAAGGCAATCAAAGACACAAGATACAAAAAGCCTAAAGAAGAACTTATGTCCTTAAGAACAGGACACGTCCTATCCAGTCCCATACAGAGTCTGGAGTTGCAAAGAGCTACCAGAAGATACAATGTAAATCAATATACATCCACTTTATTCACAAAATGATGGATAATGTAGCAGGCCAGCTTGTTTTACCTTAATTTGCAAACTGATTTCCTACACTTTTTAAAAAAAAACACTAATCAATTTCAGATCAATTTCAGATCAAAATAGAGGGACAGGGGGAACTGCCAGCCCCATCTGCAGGGTGCAGACTCTACAGCTACGCCCTCAGGACAGTGCACAGAGCAGGCTACAGAGATGTTCAGGGCACAGCCAAGGGGCACCCAGTGCTGTGCCACATCACGCAGCCTGCTGGTAGGTCCTGCACGCCCGCACACCTACATGCACTCCTTCATACCACGTTTGAGCTCAGATCCAACACTAGCTGTGCTGGATCTGAGTCCCCTTGGTTAGTCTGCTGGGGTAAAGTTAGAGAAGCCCAAAAGCAGCACTATCACAAGCAGTGATGTTAGTATTTAAATGACTGTGGCCTGCAAATTCACCTTTGGGAAGCCCTGGATCCTGCTTGGCACTGGGATGAGAGTACTTTGGAGAGTTTGGATATATGGATGAGTTGGAATTGCAATATGTGAACTTATATTTATCGCGCAAATAAATGACTGCAGTACATGCAGATCTGGACAACCTGCCCTCCTGCCCACCTCCACAAACTCATTAGGTTCTCACAGCATTTTATTGTGACCTCGTGCAAAATATCATGTCTGGCCAGTGACACTGTACAGGACAGCAGGGCTGGTGTGGTACAGCAGCTCTCAGGACAGGGCAGGGTGCTCTGCCTGCCACAGCCCACCCAGGCCCACTGGCATGGGGGCAGGGGACACCTAGAGGGGACTGGTGGATCCCAGGCAGCTCGCTGTAATTGCTCAGCCCATTTTTAAGGCTTTTGTGCAGATGGTGTCTGCAGTTAAGACTGTTCTTGCTACTCTAGTGCTGCCTTTATTTTTACACAGGGGCAGGGGAGAACAGACTGTTGACAGTCCTCTCCTATGTGGTGCAGGCCAGCTGATCTATGTCAATTTTTTTTTGGTTGAAGTGATTTTAAGACATGAAATTACAAGACTTGATACATGGAGCTCTGTGGGATTTTACGCTTGGAAAACAGTCTTCAAAATGTCCTCGAATATGAACAGTATTTTTCTGTGGTGAATCTGTATGGGGGCTACACACAGTCTCATCTATCCCAATATTGTAGTAAGAAAAGTAATTACTACATACTCTTTTAACCAATAAATCCCTTAAAGGCCTTGTAAGTGAAGCTGCAGAAAGAAACAGATTTCAACAGTCAAGGGAAGTATTTCCTATATGAGGATTTTAAAGGGAAAGCAGCTGTAAGAATGAAGATCTTCAGGAAGAAGATCAGGTCTGTTAAAATGCTCAGACTCTTCTGTGTCTATACTCAGAGCAGCACGTCACAAAATACATGCAATCCAAACGAGTTTGTTTGTCTCATTTCACTCTTGGCTGTTCTTTTGGAGGACTAGGAGAATACAGCTGTAGAGTAAAACAGTTTAAAGCCTGAGCTCTTGAAATATGAGGGTAATACTACTCCATTTTAAAATACAGATGGAATATTTCCACAGATGATTTGCAGATGTAACATTTAGCTATTTAAAGACTAGAATTTTTTATAAAACTTTGGAACAGCAGTAGAAAATTTTGTTTGTGGGAGAACTTAAACTGAAATTGTAGAGCTGTTACATTAGTACCCATAGCACCCATCACAGTTTTGCTCTTTGTTTCAGTCAGGGGTTTCCCTTTTTTTGTCTTTGCCTTTTCTCTGTCTCACACTTGGCTCTTTTCTGCTCGTGTCCATAGTAGCACCCACTGGTAGATTGCTATGACGCCAAAATGGACTTTTGCCAGGGGAGGAATAGAATGAGCAAGCAACAGCCAATGCAGTTGGGGGTCATTCTGGGGCTTTTCCCTCCTGCACTGTTCCCTTCTAAGAGGCAATACCTGACTGTTCTTTCAGTCCTGATAAGCTTGGTAAAGTAGGGCTCATTCTGGTTTTCATTTTATCTAATAGACCAATGGGAGGCCAATAAAAACCACTAAGCATTGAAAGTTTATTGAGACATGCTAACAGGTACAACATTTAACGCAGAACATTTGAGTTGCCTTCACATGCCTCTAGGAGCATTAAAAAAATAATGTTGTTTTATATAGCAGAGAAGATGCCTTGAAAGTATTTATACTTCTTATTATTTCTGTGTCTTAGGGAAGACACAATGTGCTAGGTATTTACTGCTTATTGAAAGATTTAATCCTACCTTAAGACTCACAAACATGAGATGCTGCATAGACAAATTGCAGAGAAAAAACACAAAGAAAGTATGATGCGTTTGTAACTATTTATGGAATTCATACATTGCTTCTTATAAAAATGGTTAAACATTGCTAAATCAAATCTTTAAAGAAAATCTGGGATCATTAGAAAAAGGCTGTCCAGGTGTCTGAGTTGAAGACTTTATATATGTGTGTGTTGTGACCATTTTGTCTAAAAGCACAAAAATATTTGGGAGAGAAGTGGATGGAGTAGATAAGAGGTGGATGGATGCTGAGATCACTATTAGAAAATGGCAGGCATAGATAAAAGGACACAGCATAAAAGGTAAGAGTAAATTAATACAAAGAGATTCTGTGGGACGTGGTAGAAGCAATATGTATATAGAAATGTATTACTTAGATGTAAATACTGACACATTGAGGGCCATGTAGGGTCTGAAAAATATAAGGACTAGGGGGATTGAGTGTGCTGTCATCCCAAGGAATGGAATAGAGCCAAAAAAAGGATCATTTGAGGTGAAATAACAAGCAAAGCTTACTGACTGTGACATTTATTTGCTTCACGTATTTGTTTTTAGTTACAGCCATTCATTCATAGTTGGCATGTGTCCAAAAAAATTTGTGAATCTCACAAATTAATTATTAAACCCTTTCTTATTCAATCAATGCATCATAATTACCAATAATACCCCACCAGAAAAAGAAAAAAAAAATCAAAACAAAAGAACCACCACCCTCACCTAACTTAAGAAAAAAAAAAACCAAACTAAACAAACCAGAAAGGAAAAAAAGCCCAGAAAAAGATATCTTGACTCTGACAAATCCCATAAAGGCTGACTGACTGGAAGTCTCTCAGATGACAAGGAACAACTATCTTGAGACAAAAGTAGTCAACTGCCATGAAACACTGAAGAGATTAAAAATAAATAAATCTAATCTTGCATTCTTGGACCTTGGATCGGTAGATGGAGAACCCAGAGAGGGACTGAGAGAGGAGGTTGAAGTGAAGACCACCGGAAGTGGGTGCTCTACCTACATACAGAAGAAGGGTTTTTTTCCCCATACAAAATATGGAGTTTAGTATAAAAAAGCTGTTATTCATACAAAAAGTTACCCGTACTATAGATGGAAAATTGAATTCTACAGACATTGAATTCTAAATGTGATAATCACCCAGTTCAGACTTGGGAATTTTTCAAGGTTATCAAAGTTAACCACAAGTTAGCTCTCAACGATGGACTCAGCTCATTCCTTCCTTAGTCCCACATCACTGTTTTAGCCACTGCCTATGTAATGCTGTATGATTGACAGCAAGTTGCTTTTAACTGCTAGGAACTTTGACACTTCTCTAGAGAGAAAGAAATTAGTATCCCTTAAAAAAGAAAAAAAAAAAAAGAATGGTATGAATAAATTTGCAACTAAGTTATGCCATCACAGAAGCCAAACTTTTAAAACTATGTGACCAAAGGCTGCAAATAATGACAGAAAAATTGTGAAGTTGCTATGGCAACTATTAACAATTCAGACAGGCTGTTGATATGAGATCTTATTAAATATGTCAAACCAAACATTTTATTTATAATTTCAAACTCTAGCATTGACACTTTACATTTAATATAAATTAAAAAGAAATTCAAGATGAAACAATAAAGACTTGAGTGTTAAGGCTGAGACGACACTTTCATTCTACCTTGTCACTTTGCACACTCTAAAATATCTTCAAGCAGTTTTTTTATGCTAAAATTTTTCATGCTTGGCCATTGCCTGGAGAAAGGCAGAAGCAAAACCTGCGGCTTCTTTTGAATTACCTTTTTTGGGAGAGGGAGAGATGGGAACATCTTGATTTTTTAGCTTCTGACATAATCATGTTGGTGTTTAAAGATCACATTGTGATTGTGCGCTATACATTGCTGTCCTTACTTGGACTAAGTTATATCCATTGTTCTCACATCAGTGAATCTAGCTAAGTTTACAGATGAAACAGCAAAAACTTTCCCAGTTCTTTTAGACCTCTTTAGACCCCAGTTCTGCAAAGCACTTGAATCTTCACTGGGATTACTCATATGCTTGAAATTAGGCATGACATTAATTTACAGTGGAGTCTAATTTATTCTCTGCTGCAACTGCAATCCTAAAAAGAGCATTAGCACACTTGTGTTGCAGATGCCAAGGTACTTCCCTGGTTGTGGCTATGTTGGAGTGGAAAGAACTGTAGGTCCCAGTAGAGCCTGCTGAAGGATCCCAGATCCCACACAGCTTTGCTGACAAATGTCCCCCGATGTACATGCTACACCCTTAACCACCAGCGTTGTTACCTTGACCTATCTTTGGGCATCTTTACCCTCAGAATGACACCTGTACCTTGGCTGTGAGAGTGTATATGGGCCTGAGTGTCTGTGGCTACCTACAATTACCATCTGACATTGGGACCAACTCATCACATGATGTGAATAGTCAGACATGCAGTGGTGGATTGTTCATGAAGCTCTGGATGCTACCTCGGCCATCTAATACTAATTTAATGGATAATAAAAAAAAATGTTACAAAAGATGCTGACCCTTTCCCTTGAACAGTGGAGTAAGAGTAAGGGCAAGCATTGCACAGTAGGTTGAGTCACCCCATGATCATGCAGCAAGAGTCCTGTTGTAATGCATAGTTCCAGGGAGGGAAAACTTGCCATCATGTGAGAACTGATCACTTCTCTGCAAATTTCTGCACTTGCCAAGTAATAACATTGAAATGGCACTGATCTATTTATAAAATTACTTTTTCCTGTAGAGAAATCTTGTACCATACCTATACTGTGCGGACCCACAGCTAACAAGTCTGATGATACCTAAATATCATGACACATTAGCTATTTTTACCTCACATTCCAAATAAATTATCTGCAATTTTATTGTTTTTATGTCTCATATTTTTTTGAGCAAGATGTATGACTATAGAGTTTGGATTTCTGATAAGTGAAATATGCATTTTTCAAATGTCAAACTGTACTTTGCTTTGAGCTTCAGAGTGGGTCTCATGTGACAGTGTCTCCATAGGCAAGGCCAGCTTCAGAGATTTCCACCTCCCCCTCTCCTGAACCACCATGCAGCCATGCCCTTGCTGTTGCAATTTCTACTGCTTCAGAAGATCTGGATACATAAGGTGTCACCCAGTAACCTGAGTTTAGAAAAAAAAAAAAAGCACTAGAAAAACTCCCATGTGGAAGCCTACTCTAACCACCAGGACACTCAAGGTTTCCTCATGGAAATAAGGACATTAAAATATGGGCTCCCAAACCAGTCTGTGTTTTCCTTGATGACCATTTTAAACATAACCATTAATTCCTTATCCAATTGAAATTCAGTGACTGCATATCGCATGCAAAGTTTCTGTTTACTGTTTATTGCATACATATGGCAGGCTAACACATGCCTCCATTCATACAATTATTTGCAGGTGCTGTTAAATGTCTAGTAATCAAATAGCCTACATTTAATATTTCTAATTAGCTTATTTAGTAATCCTGATGGAAACATAGGAATACATTTACTGGTGTCCTCTCAGATATCCCAAAAAATGAGGAATGTCACTAGAGGGTTGTCCTGATGTGGGTGTTTTTTCAGCCCAGTCAGTATGCATCATTTTAATGTGACTGTGATCATAGCCCCATTGTGCCTGCCAATCCCAATTAACAGAATCACCCATCCCAGGGCTGAATTTATTGCTGCATGTGCGGCTTACTGGGACATGAAGCAGTAGTCTTCTAGTCTACAGGCCTCTGAAAAGAAGGCATGCCTCTGGGAATTGCACTCAACTTTTGTCAGCTGTGAAATCTCTCTGTTGCAAGACATGTCCATGACACATATTTTTCCTTGCGGCAGGCTGACTATTTCCCTTTTTTGATGACTCCACTATCATCAGTGAAATATCGAGGTAAACAAAAATATATTTAGCAGATAGCCTTGCTGTTAATCTTAAAGTTACCATTCAGCCTTGAAAAAGAGGGCAGGTTTGCTTATCACTGAAAGCATTTGGTTTGCACCTGCACAATGAGTTATTACATCCAGAAGTGAAATGGCATCAGGCGCTTCTTTTGCTAAAAATTAACATGTATGCCATCTTATATTTTTCAGCAGGCAGGCAGTGTTGTGTCATCTATGTTGTACCACATACATACAACATAATTCACATGGCATGGAACCATCTTTCTTCTGCCAACGGCAAGCAATCTAACTTTTGGTGAGTAGGGGAGCAGTTAGTCACTTTTATTGTACAAGACCTTTTTTTTGGCAAAAAGATAGCACCAAGAATTTCAGCAGCAACCACCAAAAGGCTGTGAGTAGTGCAAAGATATGCAATATCTTTTTGTATCTCCAGGGACTTTCCCTAGATTCTGTGGCAGACAGAGTGCAAAGAGATTGCTCATAGCTCTTTTGTTCCTTCATCTCTTCTCACCGATTTTCATTTAGAATCAAACACTTTTGCTGGAGGCAAAAGGTATATTTTCTGGCTTCATGTTCCAGAATTTCTGTAAATTGTTCTTGCACACGTCTGCAGCTGACATATGAAATATGCAAACTCTTATCCTGATTTATGCTTTATGCTCTGCACGGAGCCAGTATAATTGTGAAAAAAGTAGTTTTCCTTGAAGTTCAGAAAGTAATGCACACTGCTCAAAAACAATTCTGCAGCATCTTACTGCTGCCCCCACTGGAAAAGTTCAAAAAAGAAACACAATTTTTTTTTCAACATCCCTAATTTTAAATCTTAGCTTTTGAGAATATTTCCTATTCCCATCACTGCATTTGGTAACACAAAAATTTAGCAAATAAGTTTAGGAAATTCATTAAAGGCCAGCTTTCCAAATGGACTTGCAACCATACTTTTAACTACAAAACCCTGGGCCAAATTACCAAAAGAGCTCACCTCCCATTTGGCACAAGATTAAGGGCAGACTTTTCAAAGCATTTACTCACTTGAAGTTCCCAGTGTGACACTACTGGCCAGATTTCCAAACTTTCCACTCACTTAAGGACCTAGAAGTGAGCTGAACTCCTTTGAAAACAGCTATTGGTTTTGGACACTTCAAAACTATATTGCATTGAATATAGTCCAGACACCACACGACTCTAAGTATTTATAATTACTTGATAAACTACAAATGTTTTCTTCAATATCTCCATTCCTCAGAAAACTTCTGAATCTATAAACAGAAAGTTTCCTTTCTGTATTCTTCAGAGTTCTTATTCAAAAGCTCAGATAAAACAGCCCTTGCCAGAGTAGCTTCCCCGCCTTTCTCTTCCAGATTCATAAAGAAAACTGAGATTAGCTCTCTTCACAAACAGTGAATTCCTTTATTTCCTTATAAAGACGTTGGTACAACACTTTGGCTAGGAACCCCTTTTATTGCTAAAATTACACTCATTAGAAGTTAAAGATAATGAATGAAATACAGCAATCTCAGATCAAAGTAGCCTCCTCTTAACTACATAAAAACAAATTAAAGCAACTAATAAGAAACAGGCTAAACACATCAAGGATCTAAATGATTAACTTAGATTTAGCAATTATTTTGACAACTTACTAAAGCAAGACTGCATATTACTGGCCAGCTTTTTCTAAATTAGAGCTTATTATATTTACAGGAAGAAAGAAAAGATGGTTTAGTTATTTAGCAAAATCTTCCTTACCAGCAAAGAAAAAGCAGAATTTGTATCAGAAATAACTTGACCTCTACAAAACATGACTCTCTAAACTACATCTCTCAAAGCTTTCTGCATATTAGCACAGCAATCCTATTGATTCTATAGTAACAAACTGCAGTAGAAGTAATTGCATTTTACTGTGATCACAAACCCAAATGTTCAGAGTTTGACTATATGCAGTATTAATCCATTTATAATTAGCTAGACTACATTGTGCTTTCTATTTCTCCATGATTTATCTGTGCTATCAGGCAGCTGTTGAAGGTAAGCTTGTTATTACTTTTTTTATCTGCAGAAGTTTTGATAATTTTTTTTTTTTTTTTTTTTTTTGCCCCTCCTGATATGATTTTGGTTATTAAAAAGGCAATGGAAGAAGATGGGGATGTTTCAGAGTACAGCAATACAAGACCAGAGTGAATTTCAAACAAGAAACGAGGTATGAGCCACTCACTCTTCATCTTTGGCAGCAGAGATTAGGTTTAGCATGTTAATGCTGTATGGAATAAAGTGGTTTAAAGCCCCCAGACAATTCTATATATCCAAAGTCAGACCTGCAAGTCCTTTAATTAAACCAAAACAGCATTTAAACATCTTAGTGTGTTCCACACTATACTTTGTATTTTTAACAATAGTGTTTGATAGATAGGACAGTGCTGGACAAACAATTTATATTTATCAGTTGCTGCAGTATGAAGATTATTTGTATTCAGGCTCAATACTGCCTATGATTTAACACACTCATGGACCAAATAAAGATATCTTGTTGTTATCTCATAATGTGCAGAAAGAGTGATGGTAAAATGCATCTGGTGTTGAATGTGTAAGTCCACAGGGTGTCTAGGATGGCTTTGTGTTCTGTGCAGACTGTATCAATACAAATACATTTAATCTTGATATAAGAAATAAAGTTTTTACAGTGAGAGTAATCATTCATGGGAAAAACCTCTCCAGGATGTGGTAAAGTCCCCATCTCTGGAGGTTTTTAAGAGATGATAGAATAGGGTGCTAGAAAATCTTATCTAGTCTCCCTTTCCACAAAAGTTTGGACCAGATGATCTTTCAATGTCCCTTTGGGCTGTTTTGGTTCTATATTACTCTGTATGAATATTCTGCAGGTATCAACAGTAAGGTGCAGAGACTGCTGCATCATAGGGCAGTGGCTCCAGTCATGCTCTTCCTCATCACCCTGCATATAGCAGATGTAGCTGCATGAAGTATTTCATCAAAGTGGAGGTTGTGCAAACCTTTTTCCATACTCTCAGTGCTGCAGTAGGGAGCAGCTCTGTGGAACCAACTGCTGTCTTAGAGGCACTCCCCCGTTACTCAGTGTCTGGGGGTTGTGATTCAAGACACTTTGTGCATTAATCTAACCGATGTTTTAGAAAAATGCTAGCAGGTCTGTTGGGTCTGTCCAGGGTTGGGACTGGTATAGCCACCTCTGACAAGCAGCTGTGAGCTTGTCCCTGGTGGGTGCCAGGACCCTGCTGGAAGAGGTCCTTCTTCCCTGCAGCCTGCAACACTGTGCCCAAGGGCATCAGCAAGTTCCCATTGGCCCAGGGCCTTGCTCATGCTGTTTCATGAGCTGCTGCACAGGTAAAGATACTACAACTGCACTGTCATGGAAGTTACACATTTCCAGCAGCCAGCATTTGAGGGCATGCTATCTACCGTAAGTGGATTTCTAGATACATCATTTCATCTTTCCTCTGGTTTCTATTTTTGGGCCCCTGGGCCTAGACTATGTCTTAAAGAAACCTCAGGCCAAATTCCGTTTTCAGCTACAATGCAGCTGTTCTGAAGGAATTGCTCTGACTTTCATTGCATTGCTCTGGATTAGCACTGTAGCAACAAAGGGCAGAATATGTATGATTACATTCTTTCCCTGCCATCCAAATAAAAAGTAGGTTAACAGGTTTGTATCACCATGCATCAGGTAAGGAGTTTTGGAGAAACACAGAAAATGAGTCTTGAAAGCCAAAAAAAAGAACCCCCAAACCCAGGTAGCTCAATTCAAATGAAGAAGTCTGTTTTTCCAACTGCTTGGCTTCATTTGTCAACACCATTTAACTGTACATGTATTTTTAAATTGCCTAAAAATAACATTTTTTAAGAACGCAAAGATGTTTTTAAGCAGTCTAGGGAACTTTAATCATATTCAACTAAAGTGCTCACTCAATTCTCAGATCTAGTTTGAATTCTTATTTTTGTTCTTCTGTAAGATTCATGTGAAAAGCCACCATAGCCTGGGGTTTTGAAGTTGAAAGATTATAATTTGGCCTTCTGGCATGTATCTTTGTCAGTTTTTTAATCCCTATATGAAGTCTTTCAGCTTTAGAGAGAGACCAATTGATGTTCCCTGAAGCATGTATATTCTTTCAACACCATAAAAGAAGTCAGCCATTGTCATTTTCAATCTAAAAGTTTTATTATCTTTATTCTCAAATTAATTTGGCTTACTAGTTCAACTGCCTGTGTCAGGTTCAAAAAAAGTAAATTAATGTCATCTGATTTCCACAGCTATGTATAGGCTGTTGGTCATACAGCCTGATATCTGAATGCGATACAAATATAACCAGCAAAACTAGACACCTCAAATGGCTTAAGAGATAAAACCCTTTAAATAAGCTTGAGACAGATCCGAATTTATTTAAATGTCTGATTCTAAATGTACTTATTCTTAGTGGTAATGTTTACCATCTGCCTGATTCTGTCTGATGAGGTAATTGTAAATCTATAAATAGCTTAACATATGCTACACATATTCTGGCCTTAAATATAACAGCCTTTGTGTAAAACAGCTGGAAATAATGAGAAGTGATATTAGTTTGGGCATTATTCAGGGTAAGTTGAGAAAGACGTATAAAGGGTTTTCACTTTGTGTTATTTCTATCTTCTCCAAAGACCTAGTTAAAACCAAAGCATTGTTTATAGGCCCAATTCTAACAAGTTGTCAGTACTTTCTGTGATTCATACCTACTGAAATAGGCATTTGAAACGTAGTAAAGCAGTTACAGTCAGAGTAATGTATACTGAAAACCAATATGAGAACTACATTCATTTAAGATGAACAAATAGTTTTTACTCTGTGGATGACTAACTGCACAGTCCAGGGGATGCTTCCTTTTCTTTTACAGTGCAGAAGACAGGAAAACGATGTACAGGCATAGTAATCATGAAAGCTTAGTTTGAAAGAATCACTTTAGAGCCAGATTAGAGGATTCTTGACACTACTGTACCTACAGGCGTTGTATGAGCAGTCAAAGTACTGTTTCATAATTACAACTAAGAATACCATTAATGCCAATTATCTGCAGAAAGAATTGTAATTGCTCATGTGCATTCACCTAGAATAAAACCATAGGGAAAGGAACAAAGTGCTCTAAATTAATCTTTTGAAACCACACTTACTGGCTCACAGATTTTTGCTTACATGGTGAGGAGACCACGAGATGTAACAAAAGACAGGCCTATGGCTGGATAACCATTTAGCATTTTTTTCTGGATCACGGTTCTTAGAAAAATCATTCACTTAAGAGAGAGATCATATTTTCTCTTGCACGATTTGTGCTCCAGAACCAAGGCAACACTGCAGATTTCCATGAATTAGATTTCCATGAATGGAAATCTGACATCAGCCTGTTCATTCAGGCAATAATTTCAGCTGCTTGCAATGGCAGGTGGGGGGAAAAATGATATATTGCCAGATTAGAAATAAGACAGTGGGTCAGTTTTCAAACCTCCTCCCAGTGGCATGGTCAGTCTCTATCTTGTCTGTAGCATCGATACAAAGCTTAAAGAAAGGCCCAAAGACGTGTATATGTTCAGCTGCCCACTCCAAACAAATAAAAGCCTTAATGTGGAAGATTAAGAGCAGAAACTATTCTAAGGTTTCTTACTGAATGCTGGATTCATTGAACAGCATCTTGGCTATACTGCTGTGAGCTGTGTGGTTGTACTCTGTGTCATATGTGCTAAGAGGCAGTTATTGTGTTTCTTGCACCATTAATTAGTCTCTGATGTTTATGGAGTCTTCTAATTTAATTTATTGAAAAGTTTTATTCCATTTGTATTTAATGAGGGTTCCTCCTAAGTATCTGTTTCTTGACCTTCAATGCCCTCACCTGGTCCAGGATTTTTCCCAGGTTATTCATTATCGGCATGAAACTTCTGGAAAATAGGCGAGAAAAGATGAACCAATTTCCAGCTGTGTGCAACTATGCCCAGCCAGACATCTTCATACCATATGGGTGGCTAGACTTCAATCAGACAGGACTGAGAAGCTGCATGGAAGAAGGAATTGCCTAAGAAAACTCATCTCCCCTAGAACTATCGTTATTTTGAGTGTGCCTAAATGCAAATCTTTCCTGTGCTTTCAAACAAACTGTGAGGCTGGACACCCAGCTAACCTTGGAACAAAAGGTGCCCAGTTCTGCCTGTCAGAGAATCCAGTTTATCCTGGCCTTTCCTAGGGTCACACAGTAAATGTGCACACTCACACTGCCAAAATATAGCAGCTCTGACTACTTGAAGGATAGCACAGTCTGTATGGACAGTCTATCTGGAGGAGCTGTAACCATCAAAGTGAACTGGAGTGAGATACAAGTATCACAGTAAGAAGGTTGAGTCGGAAGACTAAGCAGCAAAAGACATTTTAGTGAGAGGGCAAAGAAGACCATAGAGTGAATCAAACTTTAAACTTTCAAGTACTACTTATTATTTTAAAAATAGTTTAATAAAAGCATTGTCTCAATACCAATTAGTGCACTGAATTATTTGTTCTGCAATCGTAAGAGAAGGATACGTGTATCAAAGAGTAATAGATACTTACAAAAGTGTTTCAGAAATGCTCTAAGAGTATTCCTTACATATTCTACATCTCCAGTGAGGTGGAGGTGTGAGCCATACATTGTCTGACTTGGGAAGTGGGTAGTGGGAGGTGAAATAAGGAGGCAGTGTCAGATGCTCCTTTGACAGTAAAGAATAATTCAAAGCTTACAGTAAAGAATACTTTAAAGATTACAGAATTCATGTCAGATGAGCTCTGATTCTCATCCTATTTTCACAAAAATAGATCTGATGCTACTTTCTCTTTTTTTTTTACTTCTACAGATAACAATTCTAGATAGTCATCCAAATATCCAAACTTCCCCACAAGTTCCTATATTTTTTTTAATTACTTTATTATAAAGCCAAAAAGCCACCTTCTTTTACATGAATACTTTTCAGTCATTCTAGCTAACTTGCAATTGTGAACAGATTATGGCCTTCATTTCTTTTGTATCTACTGGTGATGTAGCAATTCCTAAAACAAAGACAGAATGGAGGTCATATCAAAGCCAACTGTGCTTCCTGTGCCTCTAAAGTAGTAACATATGCTAGAAAGAAAGGAAGTGTTGAGGTCCAAGAAAATAAATAGTCAGACTGTGTGGAAAACAAAATACCAAACTGTCCTAATTCAGTTGTGCATCTCTACTGACTTCTTGATGATTTACCGATATCCTCAAGAAAACAAAAATACTAATTTCTTACATAGCTGGATTATCAGGAGAATCCTATTTCTGAGTAGGATACTTTACAGCAACATAATTAAAACCCCCTATGATCATGTTACATTCAATTTAGGTAGTCCCCACCCAAGACACAGTCTCTAAGAAGCCATGATAAAATTAAAATGGTATCTTTCCTCTCCCACTTACTCACTTTAACCTTTCAATAAAACCAACACTTGCTAGCTCCCAGACACTCTTAATGAATACAACATCCTTATAAATCTTAACTTCTGGAAGATTTGTTCAGTTTAAATTGCATTAGTCCAATGAAATCAATGAGATAATATCAAATTGGGTCACTGTAAATAGAAGGTGAGTTATGGCCACAAAAGCCAGGATGTCTTGGCTGCATATGCCAAATGAGTACACCTGATGCACTGGGGTGAGTAAGCAGGCAAAGGATGGAGTTGCAGGGTGCACAGTGGTTCCTGAGACCAGTGCTGTGAAAACAAAACATTGTATTGTAGCTTACTAGTACCATTGCCTAAATGCCTACACAGCAAACATTTGCTCGTGTCATTAGTTTATCTGTCCCTGGGCAGTTATTAAGATAGTTGCTGTTACTGTGTTTGATAATGGCACTGGGCAAACATTTTGAAACATTTTGAATTGTTTCATTTATGGCAGAATAGAAGCCAAAATGACTTCAATCTTTGTTCTCCAGTATCATTGTAATGATATGTGCAGGAACAGCCTTGGGATGGGAGTATTAGTTAACTGCTTTTACAGAACAAAAACTTTGTGTCAAACCCAAAAAGTGGGGGTTGTTCCACTCTTAGTTTTTTGTAATGAAATCATGAAATGACAGCTATTTTAAAACAAGCATATAAATAATGAAAAATATTTGCCACCGTCTTCATATTTCACACACATTCCCGCTGCATATTTCCTTATGCAGTGACTCCATTTCTCCCACAATTATCCTTTGAAAAATTCTCCAGTGCTTCTCTGATAAAGATAAATTTTGCTCTCTGTTTAAGGGCAATGTGAGCTTGTACACAAACAGCAGGGTTTGTAATGCAGAATCTTCATGGCTAACTCCTGAACTTCCTTACACTAGGAAGCGGTTGCAAGAATACAAGAAGAACGCATCCTTGAGGGAGGCACAAGAGGAAGCAGAAAGTGCTAAGTGCACTGATGCAGGGAAGCAGAAAAGTGTTACATTTTTGTATCAGTAGCTAATATCACACTATACCATGGATCAACTATTCCCAGCTACAGCGCTCTATTTCTGCAATAGAGATAAGGATTTCAAATAACCATTACCAAAAAGCAGATTGTTCATAATAACTAGCACACAAAAGATGAAATTAAATAAAGAATTTTGTCATTGAGTTTAGTGAGAATAATCTGACAGATACACTATGTAGCCTTTACAATACTTTGGGTGGAATTTAATAGAAAATTGTAGATATTTCCCTAAAGATGTCTCTCTTTCCATTTACCTGAATCTACCCCCAAAATTGTTTAAGACTGAGTGAAGAATTTGCCTATAATAAATACTAAGAAGGTCATTACATTTAATTAACATTTAAAGTATTTTAGTCAGGGCTTTAACCGAATGATGTTTTCCTTTTGAAGGAATGTGGTAAATAACTCCAATGTTGAGTTTTATTGTATGATTAAATTACAGATCCTATACTTCAAACATATTTCATAGAAACAATGCCATGGTCTTTTGGTTGTTCCACTACCCAGAAATGAACAAAAGATCAACATATACTATACACCCATGGGCAGTGGAAATAGTGTCTTACGGGTCTAAGAGAATCTCAGATGCAAAACAGTAAGACAGACACCGTAGTTGTAGGGGGTAGGAACAGACCTGTATCACATATTTCAGCAGCTACAGGGACTGGACAATCTAAACCGATGGTCCTTAGAAGAGCATGTGCATCAGATGTTGGTATACTCAACATCCAGCCAGGGTAGAAGTTTCTCGGCACAGACTGCCATAAGAATGGTGCACGGTATCTGCTGCTGGAAGAACTGATTCAAGATATGCCACTTCATGTTTGATACATTCTTTATAACGAGCAGGTAGAATCAATTTTTTAATCTTGCTAGCAGGTGACCTTTTCAAAATTCTTTATTTTCACTACCTATCAGTTTCGTCTCTTTCTTCCAAGCTCCTGAGAATGTAATCAAAGATGAATAGGAATAGCCAGAGAATTACTGAACAGTGAAAAAGCCAAAGCATTAAAGATGGCTTTCACCCAGTATATGCCCTAATGCAACCCTGATATCCGATTTTTTAATATGCTAGGTGCAAATATGCACATTAGCAAACTAAACAGTGTAGTAATATCCACAGAAAACAGGTTTCATTGATTGAATCATAAATATACTACCTTATTATGCTTTTGGGGAAACAGAAATATGAAAAGCAAAGTATGCATTTTTGAATTATAAGAGGAGAGAATATTGGCAAATCTTTCAACAGCTGTTTATCATGAATAAGAAGTTACAGTTACCATTCCCCAGCCAGGCAGTTTGAAAAACCTAAAAAATTGTACATTAATAAATTATAACAATGATGCATGAAGCCAATATAAAACTTTTGAAGGCAGTTTCCTAGTCCAGAGGGAGTTGTCAAATTTGCTATTTGTGACTTTAATGTTATTTGGAATTTCTTCTAGGGCATTTAAAACTCCTTTTGTGACTCTTCATCAGCAGTTTTGCAGACAGCAAAGGCCTTGACAATATACATTTTCACTTTCTGCATGGCTGACGGACTTCATATGCTATATCCAATTTAAGGGTAGAGCAGTAGATTACATTGCTAGAATATAGAGAGCCATTGCCATTGAGACTGAATCATTGCTGTTTATAGTAATTCTTACTATTTGGTTTTTGACAGCCCTTTGTGACTGGAATAAAAGATGATGCTGAGATTATTATCAAGCTACTATAATAGCTAGTAGCGCATGAAGTCTGCAGCAGATGGACTTGAACTTATGAGCTCTCAGATTCTCAATAGCCTTTCAAATGAGCAGTGTCCTTCTTGGCCATGTGTAATGTGACTGGCTTTGACAAATCCTTATTTCAGAAAATGAAATATTATTTCAGCCAGCTTTCTTTGTTCTATTTGAAATGTTTTATAGGGCTTAATTTGCGAGGTAGCTTAGAATTGAGAGAGAACAAATTGATTTTCAGTTGCATGAGGTATACTACATTACAGGTACATCCAAGCTGAACAACAACAAAGTGACTCGACATAGTCAAACTGCTTTGGAAAGGGCCCCCCAGCCATTTCAATTACAATATGCAATTGCCATATATCTTTCTTTGGGTAAATCCATAATTTTCCTCATGATCTCCACTAATTCAAACAGGTCTTTAATATGACAAATGTGAAGCAATAGTTAAAATTCGTTTGGCATATGGTACCCCAGAAGGATTCTCTTAAGACACAGACAGCTGCTATTGACTTGGATGTTGTTTTAGTTGCTGTCAAGAACATGGATGGACAGCAACTGGCTTGCATTGCTGCAGGAATATCTTACACTGGATTTGTCTTACTAAAGATCCCTTACAGAAGCCCATTTCTCTCAGCTCCCTAATTTACTGATTGCTGAGCACAAACCAACTATTCTTCATGAACAGTGAGCTTTTCATGCCGGAAGTGGACAACAGAAACACATTAGAATAAGCTGAGCTTCAGCAGTTCTCTGGACCTGATCAACTTATACCAACAGCCCAGTGCCCTCCTGGGCAGGCAGTCTAAAAGCTGAATGATGAATGTTCCAAGGGCTGGGTTAAGACTTTGCCAGATTATTTTCTTTTGCCCATATTTAGGATCTTTGTATTGGGATCCATTACTTCTGAAAACCTTTTGCTCTTTTTTGCATATCATGATTCTTTCTTTATATTCTAGCAATACAGTTTGATCTTTTATTGCATTGCTGCTGTTCAAGATTCTATAGTTAAAGTTGTGTCAGCACTTTTACTACAAAACCCATTTACGAGGGGTTTATAACACAGCTATAAAGATGTACTACAGAATGAAAGGTGGTATACAAAGTCTCAGCATGGGGCATTGTCTTTTTTATCACTTTTTTATTAACAAATTAGACTTGCTATTTTAAGCCTTTATGAGTGTAAACCAATTCCAGTTTATAGGTTATTGCCTATATAATGTGGCAATCAACTGTTATTAAAAAAAAAAAAAAGTAAAATGAACCATCTTATAAATACTATGATTAAAACTGATTATGGAAAAAGTGGAATTTTGTGACAATAAAGGCAAGACAAATACACCTTTCCTTATGTGAGTGAGCTGTGCACTGAGAACATTCTGAGTTATACAAACTTTTTTTTTCCCTGAGTGGACTGGGGAGTCCAGCTTGGGGATGCAAAGTGGGAACCTGGTGAATAAATTCCCCTGGAATCTCTTGCGCTGAGTTTGTGTTACAAGGACACTGATTCCCCAGTGGAGTGAACATAGGGTAATGTATTCTTCTCTCCTAAAATGCTGCTGGAGCTGGCTTCCTGAAAAAAGGTGACCACGAGTGCTTTCAAAGGGCGGGTTATGCATTCACTTCATGGATGTTGTGTGTTCCAATAAAAATATACAGACAAGGTTCAGTGAAGGCTCAAGAGTGTCTGTTTTGGGCTGTGGTTTATCCTCATTACTGGATGTTCTATCCATAATTTAGTCATGAGTGTATTACCTCTCTTGTGTTTCTGCTCGTGTTGTGCATAACACACAGTATGTTTGGAGGTACTATGCAATATACCTCCATAGCTCAGAAGACGCTACCTGGCTGAGCAGTTTTCCTTGATAAACTTCTTCAAGATGCTGGGGCTTGATGAATAAACTCACAGCTCCTCCCCAGTGACTCATTCCCCATGATGAAGGCCCAACAGCCCATTCAGGACCCACAGACCAGTGATAACATGATACAGTGCAATTAATGAGTCCAGGGGGACTGCCAGAGCAAGCTGGTCATATTGCTTGCAGTATCTGAACTAGTTTGAATTATCTTCATAGAACCCTGTGTTGCACTCCTGAGACATGTCCTTAGATGCACAGTGTTCCCAAGATACACGGATAGATTAGGAGCGGCCCATGAATTCACTGCATTCATGAGTTCATTCACGGCCCTCGATTTGGCTGTGGTGTAATGAGACTGGGAGACTAGTTTCAAAGTACACCTACTACCAGAGGGCGTTCAAATGTAAAAAGAGACCTGGCTATGTACATGTATGGATGTTATTTGCTAAAAATCTATAGTAAAACTCAAAATAACCCTCATGCTGTCTCTACACTGGGACCAGACGTACTGAAAGCTGCACCTGTGAATGCACTGTGTGAGACTCACTGGCTGACTCAGATACTGTGAGGGAAGCTGCATTAGCACAAACTTCAGCCCAGGCTGCTCACACCTTCCAAAGGCTTTGGGTGCTTCTCAGCTGAAATATGTGCTGCCACAGTCTTGGATATTAGCACCGTGTTACAAGTGAGCTAACAGATGTGCTACTGCCTGCAGTGCAGAAAGTCTGAAGTTCAGGTTTCACTGGCTTTTACTGAATCATGGATCTGAAGTAATTTTAAAATGTTAATATCTTGCACTCAGTGAAAACAGGGCTGTCTTGGATTCTGATCATGCAAGCGCTACACAGATAACTTTACACATGGGACTTCAGAGCCCTGCCTAAATTACAGTGTGTTATTATAAACTCCAGTGAAGACTGGTATAGAAGTCAGGAATGATTTTTAAAAACAGGCTACAAATTCCAAAGAAATAACTACAGGCAACGAGAGGAAAAAAATAGGCATCAGGTTTTACAATGGAGTTAGCCACATATTAACAGAAGATCTATTGTTGTCTTTCTCATAAGTACTGTGTATTAAAAAAAAAATAAATATACTACAGATATGCTTTCAGGGGACATGAAACTTGAATTGTCTGCACATAAAATACCTGTGATATATTTAAATAACCTTTTAACAGGCAAACTATTAAGTATATTTTCCAGTATACCTGGGAAGGAATCACCAAATACTAATATTTTCCTAAATATTAAAACTACCAATACACTGCCTAGGCTAACAATAAGTTTCTACCAAAATAAATGGTTCTGTAATAATTTAAAACAACCCCAAGTACCAAACGTAGAACTGCACAATCACCTCCCAGTGACCCCTGTTTTTTCCTCTGTTTAGTGAGGAAAGTTGCTGGCAGCAAGGTTGTTACACGAACTGACAAAAGCAAGTGGAGACAGCGAGCTGTGCTTATTTAAGTCTCTATTCTTCCATGCCGCTCAGCTTCAATCCTGTGCCTGGCAAAACACCATCAGTATTCTCTGCCTCTTTTAACTAAAGGAAGCAAATCAAGAACCAGACAGGCTAATGGGAACTGAACCTCATTTCTTGGCCTCTTGTTCAACCCGTGAAGCCAAACGGAAAGCAGCCCACTTCTCCAGGCCCTGCACTCCGCTTGCCAGCTGGGAAGTTGAGCACCTCCTCGCCTCCCGGCTCCACAGCAGGCAGCGTGCAGACTGCTTTCCCGGCTGTGAGCGCCATGGGCCAGCTGGGAATCTGACTGCTTCTCCAGGTCTCCTGTCCACTTGCCAAATGGAGTCTGCAGGGCTCCTTTTCCACTCAGCCCAGCCAGTTAGGAGGTGATCTGCAGTGCTATTATCACAGTTAGCTAAACAGTCCAAAAATCTCCATATGAAAACAAAGTTTTTGTAAAACTTCACAAAAAGGGGAACTAAAAGAGGAATTTAACAAGACAAGGGCATCCCCTAAACTCCCTCTCAGTTCCCAGTGTATTGAGTCATATTTAGGGGCTTTTATTTCCACCCTTTCTCCTAACTGCCCTTAATCTGAGACATATTCAACTAGAAATATGAGAGATTTAAAAAGCAGCAGCTACTGACTAGAGTTGGTTGAAAGGTTTTCAACAAAACCTGAAACCGTATGAAACCCACCTCGTTTCATATTTCACTGCAACTTGAAACTCAAACCACATTTGTTGAAAGGTTCCCTGAGGATTGTGGTTCTAGTCCCAACTGGCTGTTCCATTTATAGTACACAACTTTATTAGACAAACTGAGGGCCAGTATAGCCAGGCTCTGTTTCACAACTCTGAGACATAAAGGAGAAGGGCAGCCAGTAGTGCATGCTGCCCTGTGTGGCCTCACCAGACTCTGAACCCAGGAAACAGCCTCATCTCTCTTACACAGAAGGATGTGAAACAGCAAGAGAGGGCATACGCCTTCTTTTCCATTTCAGATGCATTCCAGATCCATTTCAGATTCCAAGTTCTGTAACCCATTGGTTAAAAGATCCTTAGAGACCAAGAGCCATGGAATGGATGGGGGGGCAAAGAAAACTCCTCCCTCCCACCAGGAGAGGCCCGGTTGCTCCCTGCTATACACATGCAACAGCAGCCTAGTCTGTGGCCCATTTGTCTGTTTGCAGTTTGTTCAAGAACAGATTACTGTTTTCACCTGAATTAGTTACTGCATTGAGTAATTTGATACACGCTTTCTGTAAACAGAGTTCTGCCTCTGATGCCCTTACAGACACCTTGCTGTTGCCATTCATGCACTGTCTGGACAACTGCATGCTTCAAATAATCAGTGCAAATCAGACCATTTCTGGTCAGTGAGTCAGTGGTCATAATTTCTATTGTTTTATGTTAGCACTGCTCACATACACACAGATGCTAGTAAACAGATAAAATCTCATCTAACCTCAAGTATATCTACAAGCCTCCACTGCCCCAATTGGTCACAATCAGCAAGTTCACAATCATCCCGTCTGTATACAGATCATTTCACCAGCTTTATTAACGTGGATATTCAAAACTACATTTTCCTTTTCCCTTCTTTCTTCTCTCCCTCTATGCCTTTCCAGCTCTAGTTTGAATTTTGTTTTGAAGCACTAGATTCATTCTTACATCAAAGGGAAGTCTAAGGCATCAGAGCCCACATAGAAAACAAAGGCACTGTTTACAAGGCGGAAACTTGCTGAGAGAGAAGCAGCTGAGTTTTGCAAGGCTCACCCACTGACTGCCACCTTGGAGGTACATCAAACATCATTACTTGCTCAATACAGTCAAACGTTTCTCTTTCAAAGCCTCCTAACATAATGTATTAGTTGTATTACTGTAATACTGAAAAATCCCAGTCCTGACCAGTGCCCTGCAAGAAGTACCTCCCCCATAGAATCTGCAAAATTAACTGAGTTTTGCTGGCCTAGAAGCAGTCTAGCTCTATGGGCACAGAGGTCCCTGCAGGCTAATCTAGACAAAATTAGGCTGGAAGGAGCTACGCTCTATCATGATATCTGAAAAGCGGGCATCAGTGTTCAGGATTAACATTCCCTCATCCAGTGTTTGTACTGAGGAAGAAAAAAGGAGAGATCCTTCTTGTCCTAAAGAGTTCCTATGATATAGATATACTTAGACTAACACAGACGGGGATACACCCATATTTTGGGGGTCCTACTTTCTTATTCTCATTTAAATAAATGTCTTCCTTTTTGATTGGTGTCAGGAGAGACTCTGGCATGGGAATGCACCAGTAAACTGGTTGTTTCACACACAACACTGCATTTTCCAGGCTAACAGTAGAAAGCCATGGTAGATCCAAACTCCATCTTCTTTCCATCTTGATGAGCAGGAGCTTAGTATCCTTCCTAGTTTAACCAGATATACTTCCTTCCTTTAGCTCAGAATTATTAATTATTGTTAAGAGTGTTGGTTTTTTTTTTTTGTGTGTTTTTGCAATGTTTTCCTTTGTATACCATGGTTTATACAATGTATCCAAGTCTTTTGAAAATACATCTGAGTTTACCAGCCTTGCACTTTACTTTGCTACACTAAGCCTGTTCTTTGTAACTGAGATGAAAAAGAGGGGATAAGTATTTAAAATGACACTGATCTCACAGCCTCCACACGGTATGAATATTTTTCCTCATTCTCGCTAAACTTTTTGGTAATTAAATGAAAAACACACACCTTGTTCTTCTGTGGTACTTACCCTTTATCGTTCTCAAAATAGCCAACATTTTTAGCTGTGCTACTTATTTCCAAATTGCAAAAGCACATAAAGCAGAGAAGAGTGTATTTTGGCATGCTCATGTTCTAACAAAATGTACGTAATTTAAAACTTATCCTCCCAGAAGTTTACAGAAATACAACCAGAAGCTAACTAAATGAGACGAGATTCAACCCATCACTGCTTGCTACAAGGGGCCACTGACTACAAAGTGCCTTTGACTGCAGACATACAGCAGACTTTCAGTCCTCCAGTCCTTCGCAAAGGAGTTCCTTGTCAGTCAGAAACTCTGGCAGGCTCACATCAGTAGAAACGAAACACACAGTTCTCATCACAACTCTTAGGAAGTCCACTCATGAAGTTTGTAAGGATTTTGTTTGCATTATCACCTTCATAAATGAGAACAAAATAGAGGGCACATTCCACAGGTTCTGGAAAGCCTTTAGAAATTTGTTGTTAGTGTTTATTTCACCACATACATAATGATGGATTTTCTATTAGACTCAATTTTCTTCACTCTGCAAACACAAGACCGAGTGTTTAAATCCAAATGATTAGTTACCTTTTAAAACATGGATGTATTAATTTTGGCCTGTAGGATAATAGCTTTATCTTAAGAAATGCATATTAAAGTACAATCCACAAAATATAATTTGTAAGAAATATGCTGGACTACAGTATGAACATACTTATGCTTGGTGACTGTTCACACTGAGAAGGCTATTGCTTACCTATGCTGTCTTTGAAGGAGCTGACTATTATTTGTAGTGATGTGGATGTTGCCTTTGGCTTCACTGTGTCAGGTCAGTGAGCAAGAAGATATGAGGCTTATTCAGAGTTAACACTTTCATCTGAAGCAAGATGCAACAAATAGCTTTGAGAAGCAAAAACAGCATATGAAGAATAGGAATAAATGTTACGTGTAGAAAAAACTGTAAGCTAACAAAATAGCTATTTCACAGTTTAATGATTCCAAAATCATCTGAAAGTTTTTAACAAAAGTCTCCACCTTTCAATCTGGCTGTCACAGAACCCCTGCTGTCCCTGAGTGTAAATGACTTGTGGTATTGCAGCAGACATTGCTTTGAGGAGAGATTCAGAGAAAAAGAGCATTTCACATGTTCATTAAACTAGGGCATTTTATCAGAAAAGCTATGGAGTGAAAAATAGAGATGCACGTGAGAATAAAGTACTTCAAGCTAGCACCACTGGAGTAAGGAGAAGAACAAGGGGACAACACAGTATTTTGAACTATTTGGTTTGGTGGATTTAGATCTGTGGCTGGGAAGAAGAATCCAGCAGAGCTTGTCTGACTCTCACTAAGGGACAGCAGCAGCCTGCTGGAGCAGTAGCACTCCTACATCAGCACCTTGCCAGCTGGATGTACAGCTCCACTTCAGAGCTAGGGATGCTCAGAGGGAGCAAAGAGAGGAAACTGAATTTTGTTTCATCAGGGCAGAGTAATTGATATTGTAGAACTGTTAAGGGAAACGTGAAAAAAAATAAAAACAGATTTGTATTTCTGTGGCTATCTGAAGAAAAGCTTCCCATCGTTCAACAGCTTTAGACTTATATCACTATATTCATTGTTATAATCCAAAGAGCCTAACAAGCCTATGTCTTCATTCCTTAGCTATAAAGCCATTCCTGGCCAGAGTGCCACAGGAAGAGGAGGAACAGAAGAGTGGGTCCATTTAATCTTTGCTCATCTATGGCAGAGTACTGTGTATGGGCACAGGATCCCTCTTCAATCCAAAATATGGATGCAAAAGCTCAGTTTGAATATTGGTTCACGTGCTTTTACACCTGACAGACAGATGGGTGTTCAGCTAATTAACGATGAAATTTCTAAAATAACTTCTATTTCCTAAGTACCAGTGACAGCAGTAGAGATAGTAGACAATAGTAAAGAAACAGACAATAGTAGAGACATTACAAGCCAAGATAATTATTTTAATATTAAGGTCTCATTTTCTCTTTTCAAATATACACCCAAATTGTCTTGCTCCATATGCATATATAAAACGACATATGTAACCTCAGGTAGGCACGATAAATATTTTTGATTAATCAGAGATTAGTTATATGCTTTCATATGAGTGTTTAAAATTCTGGTTGCACTGGGAGTTCTACTTGCTGCAATCATTTAGTACATTTCTTCTGTGACCTTTGAGAAACTTTTATGTTAAACCCTAAGCTTGCTATAACACTTGAAATAAACCCTGTGTGAACCTGTTTCTTCTTAATAGCCAACTACTGCTTTCTATTATGTAAAGAAAATTAAAAGATACCAAATTGGTTGAATCACTTGAGTGAATCCAGTATCTACCAGTAAATAAGAAGTTATCCATTGTCTCTCCTCCCAAATTCTGTTACTTGCCTAAAAAATTCTCTGTTATCCAAGATATATATATCTGTGTTTAGCAAAGTTGCATTTATAACACGTACAATGGCTAATAAACATTTTAATTATTGATTTCAGCTTAAAAATTCTTGAGGCTGAGCATAAACAAAAGAAATAAGTATCTGCTTCTTGGTTAATGTTTTTATTCAAGTGTAGAGGTGAAGCTATAGATCCCAGAGACGGAAAAAGCAATTTGCTGTTCTCACTCATATTTAGAACCCTATTAGTGGGTTTGTGGAAAAAAATGTCATATACTTCAAAAAAAGCATGCTATGAATTAATGTTTATAGATTTTATTGCTTTTTCCAGCTTGCTCTATTTTTATTCTCCATTCTTTCAACAGTCTTAAAAAACGTAGAATTATAATTTTCTCCCTACAGACACTGTCCTTTTCTATTAAGCAAGCATCGATCCCTTGCATTTTCCCACTTTTATCCTCCCTCCACCTCTTTTGTTTCAAATGGACATAAAATTATCTAGGATATTTTTGTGTTTACCATCAACAACTTCATTTTATGTGGGCCTAATACAGCATCCATAATAATAATCATAGCACCATGTATCATGAAAAACTTTAATTCTTTCATAGAATAGTTCTTCCTTTCCTATTTATTTTGGGCTAGACTGGAAATGCAGAACCTGTGGTCCGTCCTGGTCATGTGCACACCAACAGTCCCACAGGGAGCTCCAGGTATATCAGCTAGAAGTCTCAGGGAAAAGGTAGAGGTGATTATCTGCTCATCAGGACCTTTCACTGTGTACAGTTCTCTGTGGGCTGCTAAGAAACACTAGCACAGTGTAGACAAATATGTACCAATGGCACCAAAACCCTAAACCAAATGTACTGCTAATATCAGATAGAGGCACGTAAAACTTTCCTTTGTTCTGATCCTGGAGGATCTACAAGGTAACTGATGGCTAAAATACAGTTCACTTTATACAAAAACATAGTTCACCCATCATGTTTGGAATTTGCATTTGACAAGGAGCTTGCTCTGAAACTCGGTAAGAACAACAAGATACTGGCCCCAGGCAGCATTATATGACTCACCTCAAATCCACCAACATGCACAGTGGGACAGCTGTGTGGGCCGCATCTAGTGAGATTAAAGAATCAATGGGAAATCTGATGTGGAGTGCCCCCAAATACTCATATTCTAACAGTTCAGGCTGTACTAAAACGTCCTGAATCTGGAAAGGTTTCTCCTCTTTTCTTATATGAGGATCAGATCAGGGCAATTGAGTTTTCACATGAAATACATTTTGTTATTCCTATGATGCCAGGTATAATCATCCCTATGAACAGAGAGAGCACAGGTTATTAAAAGTCTAGTTCGACAAAAAATCCAAGATTAGCTTCTGCCTCCACAAAGTTCTCTTTCAATTGTAGTATTCCCACTGGAAAACCCCTTTATGTAATCAAAATATTTTGCATTATATTTGTTCTACTTGGAGAAGACAAGTTTACTTCACAATTGTCCTGGTCACAATTGTGCTGGTATAACAGATCAGAATGACTGCAGTATTGGGCCTCAGAATGTTTCTGTTATACTGCTTTCACCACGTGATTATTTCAAACTTATTTTGTGATGGGACATAAAGGCAAGCCCCTGGATTCAGACTGAGAAAACTCCACTGCCTTCAGCAGAGTTAATGCTCAATTAGCTGTTATTAACTGCTCTAAGGGCCATGTGAAGTCCATGTCTGACGTCTGAAACACATTCCAAGATGAACAATAGGATTCACCAGATAATTTTCCTTTCTACTGAAGGTTGCTCTAAACTTTAAATGCTCCTCTTCATCCTACGTTAGACACATTAAAAATGACTGACTACTCAGTTGCTTTTATAAACTCAAATCTATATACTCCAACTCTGTAACGAGAGGGCTATTTACTAGATTATAAAAGACCAGATATCTATTTTGCAGCACACCTGCCCTTTTTATAATTCAGTCTGAGAGAAGAAGAAACAACTGGGAGTTGGAAGGCCCCAATACTGAGGATATGCGGGTAATCAGTAAAAGTTGGATCTTTTAAAAAATTCCTTTCAAACATAACTGAAGTGTGACTGGCAAGCCAAAAAGAACACCATTTACAGTGGACACTCAGATGGCTAGGGACAGAATGCTGTTCCATTGCTCAGCTAGCAAAAAAGAGCACATCTCGTATTTTTCATGTTAGGCCAGCAAGCATCAATCAGGATTTTCAATAACTGCTAAGCTGCCATGCAACAAAGCTGTCCCGTGAACACCAGCATGCTTTGAGGCAGAGGTGGGTTTTCCAACACCTAAGCACCAACTGCCTCTTGCTAAGGATCCTCCTGAATTTTGCAGAGAGTACCAGGAACCTGCATGCATACAGCTCTGCTTGGCTGCCTCCAGCAGGGAACAAAATGTTGGAAGTGCAGCATCTTAATCATAAGCAATCATACAAAGTCATTATTTTTAAAATAAAATAAAATAATCTTATGAAATTCTGGGCATATGCGACAGATAATACCACCCTTACAAAAAAAAATAATAAATCTTTGCATGTTTTTTCTAGTTAAATACATATAATTCCACAATATCACTTCATACATGGTCATCATAATTAGGCCAAGGAACTAGACAATCTATTGTTGTTGCTGAAGCAAGTCTCAAAGTAATCTTAATTCTTTTGGAAGTTTTCTTCCTTTTAAATAGTTGAAGACATTTATTATTGAACTTCCTGCTTTTGACAGAATTTTATTAAAAGAAATTGATTTTACTAGCTCAGACTATTACATCCTGCTGAAAGATAAAACATCAGACCTTATTTTCTTTCCTGATTTTTGGTAAGAATATTTTTAAAAATTCAATAAGCTGTTGACTGAAATACCCAGTATCATAACTGTCATTTCTTTAAAATGTTGGGTTTTTATTTTTTTTAATCAGATATCAATATACTAGAAATTCTGGAAAAAAATAAATTAAAAAATAAACTTACTTTTAAAATATTTTTTCAGGAAAACTATATTTTAACAACCAAACACAACAATATGTTATATTATATTTTTGAGCAGAATGTTTACCTTTCACTGAGTTTCTTTGCCAGCTGTGTCAGCGTTGACTGTAATAGCTTATGTATAAAAAAATATTAAAAAGAGCTGTTTATTTTTTTTAATTGCCATGATCATGCCAAGAAACACAATGTGTGGGCTGCAGGCAGAATGCTGGGAGCAATATTATTCACGTTAAAAACTGTTGCCTGATTTGCTTTCTTTGAAAATTAGGATACTATAAATAGGAGCCCAGTGGGATTTGTCAATTGCAAGTTTTGTTTTAAAAGCTGCTAGGATGAAACTTTTGAAAGACTTACAAAATATAAAACGACCAGAACTATTGCATGATGGCTTGTCATCTCCCTTTCGCCTAGATTAGATCTTTATTTTTGAAGAGAGTTATGTATTTGATATAGATCTACCTCCTATTTCTATACATCTGTCCAAACCCCATTTTTTTAAGCTTTATAGAAAGATCTATTTCCTTTTTATATGTCTTACACTCTTTCAATAAGTCAACTATCTCAACTCACTGTTTTGTTCATCATCTTAAAAAATGTTGTATCACCAAACTTGTCACAATTCTATGTTGCTTGGTTTGTGAAAATCTTTCCCCATAAATCACTTCAGAACAACTCAGAAATTAAGGTATACTAAACCATTACAAAAAGGTTGTGTCAAGCCAGCACCCCACAGGATCACACAAGCTGTGTTATTGGACCACAGCTCTCCTTTACTTATTCATCAGTACTTTAGCATTTTGATGCCTTTTCTTTTTCACTTGCTTTATAGCTGATAGAAAGCGTGCTTCCAACCCAAGTAACCAGTGAACCCCCAAAACACAACACACCCCTTAGCTGAACAACAAAGAAGAAACTATTGCAGAGACTTTACAAAGTATTCTTTTCTACGATAAATTATACATTACATTCACTGTTAGAAAGCTGGCATTTTGACCTGCATTTGGAATGGGAAGCAGTGGGAACTGCTGGGATATGCTGACTTCACAACAAACACAAGGAAAGAAATAAAAGATAAGCTGCTAATTTCAATATGAGCAAAGGGCCAACAAAGCAATTACACTGCTTGTAAGACCTACCTAAATTCCTAGCATTGCCCACTGGATTCTATACAGTATAAAGAAACAATTTTTTCCAAACACTTCAATGTTTGACTGTTTTTCTTTATGAAAAACAGTTTTACACAAGCATATTCATACTGCACTGCTTACATAAACCACACGTCTTGAAAATGGTGTTGTCCTTCTTAAAGCATGAAGCATATGGCCTGATGGCCATTCTCCTGCAGGCACAACCTTTCATCAGGAAATTGGACCCTGTTCAGAGGAGTTTCAGTTGAAACACTTGGCATTACTAAGGAGTTGACAACCCAGTCTTGATGCCTGTCTGCACGCCTTTTTGTGACTCCTCTGTTTTCTGACTATGTGTAACCTTTGAGTTTACTTAACTCATGGTCTAAAACGTGATTCATCCTGAGATCTCAACTGCAGCACTCAAACTCCACGAGAGAACAGCAGAAAACGGACAAAGAGGAGAAGGTGAGAAATAAAAATGCGGTAACAGAACAGAGGAACGTCACTTTCAACACTGTTCCAACTTTTAACTAGTGCTGTGTTTTGATTTGTAAATTAAATACTTAATGATATATATCACACTGCCATCCTTATCTAAACACATCTGCTATCCTGAAGTTTTTCTTAGTAGAATTGTACTTGAGTAAGAAACAAGAGCTCAATCCCAGGTTTTGATCTAATCAGTGTTAAAAAAAAAAAAAAAGCGTCACGAGGTGATAATTATCTCCTGTCTACCATAAAAATTCAATCAATGGTTTATCCTACACAAACCATGAAAAGCCATTTCAGTGTGTGACAAAGCCACCATATTTGATCATGAGAATTGACCTTGTTCCAGGGATAAAATGATAACTAGTGTCCTGAGTCCAGCTCTGTGACCTTCTGGAGCTGAACTTTCAATTATGTCAAATAAGCTGCGTCACATAGGCTGGCTTTGTGAGTGAGGATGGATCAATGCAGTGCATTTCACTGATGATGACAATGCTTTAATCAATCTCAGTCACTCAGGGGACAGCAATGAGGTTTAAAGTAAGCACCAAAAAAAGAATGCTAGGGTCATTCACTGCCAGGGTTAGCTAGCTGCTTCCCATTTGTTCTTTTTCTTTAAATGCTATTTTGAAACTATTAAAAAATAATGTTAAGTAGCAGTTTCCTAGAAAGGACTTTGTCACATCTATTCAGACATATTCTGTGTGCCAAATTGCAACCTGATGTTCAATAATGCTGTTTTTGACACTTCTGTGTAATAAAAGCAAAGATCCTTCTTTGCTCAAGGATCTCTATCACACTTTTGACATTTCTCTCCTAGAACTGCAAGCAACCCAGATGTTCCTTGCACTAAGCTGAGGGTTCCCACGGCTGCCATGGGATGTTGGAAGATACTGGGCTCTAGGCAAAAGTAGCAAAGGGCATATTTCCTCTTTTTAACTGAGGAGTAAATTTTGGAGAGAAAAACCTTTTGATGTGCACAAAGTTAAAGTCTCAGAGGGACTTTACAGCCAAGGGACAAACAGCATTTTCTCTGGCTTTTGTTTCAAGGTAACTCAGACCCACTACAGAGCAGCTGTTTCCTCTTCTGTTCAGAAAAAATATTTCTTACCTACCTATGCTAGCATGGCATTGCTGTATCTGCTGCATATCTGAATGTCACTATTGAAGCAAAAATGAAAATAACAGTAACAGGTCTTGGTGACGGACTCACACCTTGATTTTGCTGACTCACAAGGGTGCAAGGCACAGCCACTCTTGGATTGTTTTGGCTTCTCAAGACTTAAATCCAGAGATTTATTCAAAAGTATCTCCTTCCACAGCAGTGACAGCTGAAGGAGACCTGGCCACATCCTGTGCCCTGTATCCCAGTTGGACTAAAGTAAGTGCTTGAAGACCACAGGTGTACCTGGAGAAAAATGATCCTGGGTAAAAAAAAACCCATATTTTCTGCAACATCTTCCTTATTTATGCCCTTGTACTGTACCCAAAACAGATGCTTGTGGGACTGAGTAGCAAATTGGACGGGTTTTCTCCTTCATTTGAAAATTACTTAGGCTCCACAGTTTAACACAGGCCACACAAACAGTCGTTCTGTGCATAACAAAGTAATGTAAGTACAGAGGTCCATGGGTAGAGCCATCAAAAGAAATACTCTTTAAACTAAAGCCCTAGGGCCTGCACAAGCCACAGCTCCTGTCCGCGGGTGGGCAGATGAGTCGGGGTCTTTCCCTTCATACTGCTGGTCTTCAGCTCCATCTCCTGGAGCCACCCACTGCATGGGAAGAACCACCTTCCCACACAATCCAGTTAGCAGAGTTAAGCAGAGAACCTAATTGATTAAAGCTTCCTCAGAAAAAAAAAATTGTTCCAGAATGTTTTATTTTAAAATAAAACTTTTAATCTGGAAATTTTAGTTCAGGGATTTATTTTTAAGTACTTGCACAGGCAATGTCTCTGCTGGAAGGATTTTTTTAATATTTTTTTTGACAGAAATTCTTTGAGATTAATACAGCTTTTAAAATTAAAACAGCTCAAAAATCTGTTATTTATACCCTTATATACACTCCCAAAGTTTAAGGTAGCCACACCACCTTCCTCAAAATAACATGAAATGGAATTGTATGTTTTGGAAGAGTCACTGTTATGTCTCTTCTGTCATCTCCCTGGAGGTGTGCAAGTGGTACAGGAGTTTCTTAACCCACATCTTACTGGGATTATTCTTTGTCTGACTTTTGTCTGTGTCTGTATAGTGAGCTCACTAGTTCAGGATCTGTTTTAGATGCTGGATTATACCTGAAGCAGGAACACGGGCAAAGTGAGTAGTGGGGAAACCTAGTATTTCTGTGAGCTGCCAAGCCAGACTAGAGCAGTTCTTGTAAAACTCTCATCATCTGGGAAGAAAGATTACTTGTGGCATCCATACTGGGTTTCACTGCCAAGCCATTTGTAATGCATGACAGCTCTATCAAGGAGCCATTAGCATGCCAAAAGAAAGGCAATGAATATCAGCATGCTTTGTTGTACCCTTCCACCAACTCCAAACCAATGCCTAGGATTCCGCCTTGCAATTCAGCCCTCTGTGTTCATCATGATCAGATAGGTGTAAAGGAAGACAGGACCACTGCCTACGGCCTCATTCAAATAAAATTAGGAATGCCTGCAGCTGACCCTGGTAAACTGCAGAGCCAAGGCATGTTGACTTTTTGGTCCATATTCTAAGTTTTGGGTTCCTTTTGGATAGAGTGCTACAAACCCGTCAGGGATGCTACTTTAGCAACAGTTGTCATGTTGCCTGCTCCTTTCCTAGACGTAGGTGTCACTTTCACAGTCAAATGCCACTGGACACAGAGCTATGGTAGCAATTACTATGGGAAATAAGAAACACAAGGACAAATCATATTAACTGAAAAGTCAGCAATGGAATATGGCAGTCATCTATTTATGCCACAGTGCCTCCCAGCTGGATCCGGACTCTGCAAAAAGGAGCCCAGAATTGCACAGATCTATTACCCTCTATGGTTCGGGAGGACAAGCTCATTAGGAACTATAGCTTCATTAGGCAGCAAGAGCTGCCCTGTTGTCAGCCTATGATCTATTTCTTGTGTTGGATTGTGCCACAGATTCTCTCTCCCACATCCCAATCACAACTGACTACCACACCTCGTTGCTTTTGGTGACAGAGGGTAGATATTGCTTTAAGAATTATAAACTAGAGTTTCAGTAATACCACAGTGATATCTGCTAAACATTACTCAGTACCATCCATGTAGAAGTATGCCCCTACTTCTCTCTGGTATGGAACAGGATCACTTGCCGAATGTCTACAATTATTAGCAGCTTCCATTACAGAGCTAATCTGCTCTCAGTGATTACATACAACTGAGTGCACAGTAATAACCAAAACACTGAACCACACCTTTGCAAAATATATTTACCTTTTCATTTAAGACATGGCCAAATTTACTATGTAAATAAAACAGTAAAATGAAACCACAAACACCAATTAAAAATATTATTTTAAAATGTGACTGTTTTGGACGTGCTGGAAGGTACAGAGGCATGACAATATTTTATTGTATGGGGATCCTTTTCCCTATTAAGGCAAATTTATCATAATGTTATGCAGTGTTTACAAAGAATTGAAAGAGTTAGAAAACAGTGATATCTTAGAAAGTTCTATGTTATTTTTTAGGCTTCCAAAATAAGTGCTCAGACATAATTGCTTAAAGTAGACTTCAAAAGATTTGATACACCAGCAGCTGCAGCAAATAAGTGTTTTTTTCTATTTTAATTATCCCTTTCTTCTAATAGGTTCTATAAGACTTAAAACATGAATAGAGATCAGAGGGGGAGCCAGATTTTGTGTTTTACCTACGCTGTTCCAAAAACGGTAATAAATGGCTGAAGCTTGCATGGTGGTTTGTTTGTGTAAGTGAAGTACTCCCCCAGTGTTTCTCTTCTCCAAGTTCAATGATTAACTCCACTTAAAACCCAGTCGTTTTGTGTCTGTTGACAAAAATCTTTGCAACATAAAAGATTTAATAGCAATACTTGGCATAAAATATTTTGGCAAAATGAACTGAATATCACATCAAAAACAGTTGAAATGCAAACTTCCCAGCCAACAGAACAGTTTTATCAAACTCCAAATTCTGATGTTCTTTTATTGTGGCAAAATCAAAGTTGCTTCTATCTTACAGAATTTCTTTGGTCAAGGTGAAAGCATTTTGGATATTGTTATTTGTCTTCTTCGCAGGGATGTAGTACATATTCTATTATGGCAAGATTCTCTGCTTCCTTGCTCAAAATCATAAAACATATTGATGTCCTGTTTCACAAAATTTAAAGCTGTTCTGGTGAATACACAATTTTCATGTAGAGTTTAAAAAAATGTCACGCCTCATTTATTTATCACTGTTCTAGCTATTTAAAGCGCTGCCTTTCTGTTTATCAAAGCCAACTTTCTTCCTTCTCCTTTACATTTTTAAAGATAAAAAAAAATTAAAAAGTAACCTTTCCATTGACATTTTTCTCATAACACATAGCAAATTGATTTGAAAACATTTGATCTGCCAAATTTCTCCTGCATGATGTACTGGAATCTAAATATTGCTCCTTTATTTATATAAGTGGAGGGTTATTTATTCAAGAGACAATTTTTTGGAGGATTTTCCTAATGAGGGTGGTGAGAGGAGCTAAAAAATTTGAATTAGTTTTTAATTTTTAATTTTTTGAACATCAATTTTCAGACAATTTTTGGACATATAATTAAACATGAAGTTAATTGTCTGTTTACAAGGGCCCTTAATGCATGGCTTTCACTGCAGAGAGGCTGAGCAGTCAGGCTGTAATCTGAGCCCAGCACTGACACTGCTGCCAGGCAGAACAGCTACTGTGCATACCACGGCCCCGCAGGGTGCGACAGGGGCAGTCCTGAACTGACCTCCAGCCAACGCAAGATGCAGTGGGCAAGAGCCAGGCCTTTTCGAGGTTCTTCCTTTCACCTCCTCTATGATGACCAGAGTAAAACCACACAAGTGCAGAAATTCCCTCCCATATAGGGAGGTTTTGGCACTTCTTTGTCAAGACAGGAAGAAGTCCAGTTAGTATTTGCAGTTGATGGAACTCATTTCTATCTAGGCAAAAATTCTTGTTTTCATTCATTTTTAATTTTCAAAACCTACTGCTTTTGTGCTGCGCTGTTACATGATTTCAGCAGGTATTTATAAAGTTCAAAGGAAAATCTCTTTAGAATTTTTTGTGTTATGAAAATGAGACCAAAATAATGGTTTTCCTGTTTTATAAATACATTTTAAATCATTCAAAAGCTGGCTGAAGTTTAGAGCTGGACATTTCTCTTGATTATTCACATCATGCTTTATCAAGGCAGTTTTCAGATCCTGCAGACATTTACAACCTGCTTGACTGCAAGCAGGTGAACAGTCCTCAATGAAGTAAAATAGCACAAAATTAACTCAGAGGCAATGGCAATTTTTAAGACTCCATGAATCCTACAGAGACCCGCATAGACTCAGACGCCTGTCTTCCTGGTGTTAATGGGACAAAGTCTAGAATTTTTTAGCTGAACTAGCATCACAGAGGTAACAAATTCCACAGGTAAACATATCTACATCCCTCAAGCACCAAAAGCACTGTACACTGCCCCTGAAACGGTAACTGTTGACACCCACCTTGTCAACAAGCCAAAACTACATCTGTGCATTGCTCCCCTCATTTCACACATATTTCAAATCTATGCTTATGTCATTCCAGTGACTACAGGCAAAAATATCAGGTGTTTCCTATCCAATTTCCTTTGTGCACACAGGAACTGATCATCTTGTTCAGCCAGAGCGTGTCATGTACATAACCTGATTTCTTCATTCCAACACAATCCGCATAATTTTGTGGTTTAAAATTATTCCCAACTAGTACACACTCTAATGAAAATAAAAAGGAACTCCAAATAAAGTTACGAATATAGAGTTAAACTTAGAAAATACTGACAGGAGGGCAAATGCTTAATTCTGTACAGCTCCACTGGTGTAAATATGAAGACTCTGACATGGGTGGAATATCTCCAAATTTATACTGGCAGAAAAAAAAAAACCAACAACAACAACAATTGAGCTAACTAACAGTTCCTAAAATTACTAAATAAATAATAGCTCTTGAATAACATCTTTGTAACATAGCCAAAAATATTAGCAGATTGCATATCTCCAGACAAATCAGTCAGGTTTACACTGCAGTTAGAAGTGATGTTCTGACGAAAATGAGGATGGGTTGACTCAGAAATAATTATTTCTCAAGTATCAGACATTGTTTTCTCCATAAGAAGTATCCATGTATTTTCAGTACCTGCACTAGCCTAAGCAATGTGACATCTATTTTTTGTGTGGATGTGAAAAACCGGGATTGGTTCTGAAACTGCTTCCTGCCAGAGGAGTTCTATTCCACTAAAAAAGATTCTGCTTCTGTTTGAGTTTTAGTTTAGGATAACACTTGTTTAATTTTATTTTTCATGTTATTGCAAATTTGCACTCAGAAGAACTGGTATTTTCACAAAAGCTGGAATATTCTGCCCTTTCGTTATCATAAAATCCTGTATTCTGTGCATGTCTTCAGACAGTTATGTGAATTATTTCTTAGCTGTTAGGTGGATTTATGCTTTTCATCTTAGCCTGAACTTCTCTCATGAGTATTCAAATAAATTATTTTGAAGGCGTTCAGGAGCTAAGCATCCAACAGTATTATGTTAATATTACAAGATATCTATATTCATGCATCACAAATGACTGTGCTATAGTTTACCCAATATTTTGCATTATTATATAAATATGAGCCTTTATGCCAATGCATTAGTTCCTTTTTCCCCCTGGTGTTTAAGATTGTACTGAAGTCCCGTTGATGCCATAATTGAGGTTAAGCATGTGCATAAGTGCTGTTTGAGATGGGCCCCTATTCCCCAATGTACCATTTGTCTCTGGTAGATGATGGAAGATTGCTTTACTCTTTGCTCATTAATATAAATACATTTTATCCTCTCTTTGCACTAGCTATGTGCCACAAAATAATTTTTATGATTATGTTATTTATAGTCGTGCACATTTCAGGAACATTCCATACACCTACATGTGGAATTGTATCTGAAAATGCTGTTACTCACACTTTAAATATCATTTTGGGGGAAATATGAAATTCTAACTTCAAGGTGTATTTCAGTGCACCCAGTAAGTGTAAACTAAGATTAAATACCACACTTTAACTCTGTTTTTCCTGGCTCTGAGCTTTATCATGCCACCTTAATATTGCATTAACATGGTATGTACATAGAATATTTGTTACAAGGTTTATGAATAAGTGATTCTCATCTCCTTTGTAAGGAAAATTGACTCCATTACAGGAGAGAAGAGACATCAAGCTAACATTACATGAAGTCATAATCCTCTATTGAGACATCACACAATGACATTATTAACATTAGTATGCAATATTTATTATAAATAAAAGAGGCTATTGAGGCTTTCCACCCATAAGGAGCTCTGTGCGAATGACATCACTGTAGGAACAGAATGGAGTTATAATGAAGATAAAAGATTTATTTATACGTAAATATGTTCTCATTAGTAATTCAGCACTAACATGTAGCAAATACAATTGGAGGACCAGTAGAGTTTTGTGGTTTGTTTCTGTGTTTCTTTTTGTTTGTTTGGTGTTTTTTTTTAAAGTACTATTCATTTTTTGCACTTTAACTATGAACATTTAATTAAAAAAAAAAAAAAAGAGTGAGAAATGAATCAATGAATTTATTGTACTGTGTATTATTAATTCTCATGAATGAAAAATTATTCCATTTTTATGGGATACAATAACATCCCATCACTCCATAACACAGAGATACAGTGGGCCATTGGCTCAGACTCTGGTAAAAAGGGGAATCATTTTTTAAGAGGTTCTTCCTGCACATGTAACATAGAGTCATGAAGCACCATAGTGTCATGTAAGATTTCTTACCAATCTTTCAAACTACTGTTTCACGTTCACCCTTGTCAGGTGAAACCTAATAAAAAAAAGACAATGGTTCAAAGTATGTGTCCATACTTCACATTTGACCCCCATTGTTTTTGTTCAAAACCCAATCTTCCTTTTTTTTCCCTTTAATTTGTTTCCAGTTTTCTTTAAAACTATTGGTTAAAACATTTAACATATTTATGCACCTCATAACCACTAGTTAACAGAATCATCAGGAGAAAAAGTTCTAAAGTAATGCATTGTTTTCTATCTTAGAAGAATTATGTTCATCAGATATTCATTTCTCATTTTGGGAATTACATTGACATGGTTCACCTCTTTCTGAAACTGCATTTAAGTTGATTACATGTAAGCTGACTGGTAAGAAAATCTTATTCATATTGAAAGCCAAATCATTCAATTTAGAGTCACTCAGCTCAGCAGAGAAAGTCCTCACCAACAATTACTGAGAGATCTGAAGAATCCTACTCCACTTCCAAATGTAGATGAAAAAGCATACTTTTCCTGTTAATTTCCACTGCTTATTTTCAGCAATAAAGTTTAAACACTCTTTATTGAAAAATAAGGTCGACCCCTTAAAAAATATTATTTCCTGTTGTCTTAGCAGTCCTGTGGTCTTAGTCTTCCCCTTTTATTCAGTCTGTGTTTGTATAAAATTTTATTTATTCTGCTGAAAGAAAGATTTTTTTTAAAAAAAGAGCTTCAATTTGAAAAGCCATTTATAATTTGAAAAACAAGATATTTCCAAATAGATCTGCTTAAAGGAACTTGCTGTAAAAAATTAGCACAGATGACCTAAGTTATTTTAATTTCTTATGCTTTCTGTCACAATACTCAATACACAACAAACTCACATACTCCACTTAAAGAGATAAGATGATGAGAGTAAGTTCTTGTACCATATAATGGAACAGAAAATACAGATTGTATGAGTTTAATATAATAGAAGCAACATGCTGTTCAGATCCCCCTACCCTGCAATTTTTTGCCTCTGTCTGTGATGAAGTGCCTGAGGAGAACAGAAAGATAAGCTTCATAATTTAGGTGAAATTCTTCCCATTTTAAAAAATTTCTTTGCATATGTGTAACCTTATAGAAGTACACAGTAACTATCAGACTATTCATTTGGAATTCAGATTATGAACACATTAAATGACAACTTTTAAAAAAGTATTTCCAAATTTAGAATTTCAATTTCTTTGTGCTAATGATGTGCAACACAACCAGGCTTGGAAGACCCTACTACTTCTCCTGTCAATCCAGTGTTTAACTCTAACTTACCAAAGTTTCAACCCAAGTCCTGTTAAAATCAGTGGAAACGTTCCCACTGACTTCAGCTGAATCTGGATCAATACAGATCTTAAATTCAGTTATTGGACAAATATTATTTTTGTAGGATTCACGCATTTGTCATAAAAATAACCCAGATTTGTTTCTTTAATGGGGTTTTCACAGTAATCTAGGTGGCTGGTACACATTCAATCTGACAAAACTGATATCTCTTTTTGCAGAGATTGTATTTAAGTTTCCTCATCTATCTCAAAAAAGTCTCACAATGCTATTCAGAACTCTGTACATGTTCTTTCCTCTTCACAACTTTTTTTTTTTTTTTTTTTTTTTCATGACAACCTAGGCAATAATTCACAGCTCACTAGGTCTCCTAAATAACCCCCTTTATATTTACATGGTAGGCATTCCCCCATTCCCCAGCAGGATTTAGCTGTATTGGCAGGCAGTCATTAGGCATTCTTAAGACTTTGGAGATTTAACATATCCTTCTCTAGTTAGTGCCTTTGAAAACACTCTGCATGGTTACCATCTCAGCAAATACATAGAAAATCTTGACAATTTAACAATAACATAAACTGTCATTTTGCAATTTTGAAGTGGTTTGTTCTTTGGTTCCCACCCAGGCTCCCACGTGAAGCCTTTAAAGCTTAAAAGCATTTCATCCAATGGAGGATTGCTATGTTTCTTTCTTCTTCTAGAAATTAAAGGAGCTACTTGAGTCTCTACTAAGAACTTTCATAAGCGTATACTTGCTTTGCATTATGTATTGCTGTTACTTTAACCCGGTATTGCCACAAATTCTGGGGGAAATGAAAACAATGCAAAGTCACACCCTCTATTGACGAATGGTGAAAAGTCCTTTTAGGAAACAGAGATGAACTAGAGTAAAGGTGGTATTATGTATTATAAGAAAGATGCCCAAGTCTAGCTCTCACAGGAGTGAGGTTTTTACTAAGTCATCTCTCACTAGAGAGACACAATCTGAGAACAAAGGAAGAGTTAAATTTCCCAGGCTTATGGTCTTGCTTTGACTGAGGAAGGTTCCCTGACTGACTTCCTCCATTGCCTATGGAAAGTCATTAAAGACAATGCTCTACAGTCTGCCTTGACACTGACATCTCCTGTGCAAACATGTCCTAATAGGTCACTTACTCTTTCACTTTTCTAACACAAAGGCTGGAGGAAAAACGCCACCTCTTTGACTTCTTTAGTAAGTACCAAGTTATATTATGGAGTCTTATGGGAATATAAAAGAAGAAAACAGAGAAGTTGACTTATATTAGCAATACTGATGCTTCATACTGGCAATTCTACTTGATCTGAAGAAACCTCCAAAAAAAACTGGAGTGAAAGATTGCAAATCATGCCTAGAAAGGTTTGCATCCTACGAGCCTTGAATTGACACAAATGTTCAAACTTAGATTTGTTTACTGCATGGATAAATATTTCATATAACTACATCAAAAGTGCTTACATTAGCCAAAAATATCAAGGAAATTGATTTTGTTTTGAAGAATACAACCATTGTTTTGTTTACAATTGGATTATTCTCTTTTTAGCATTATCTGAAACTTTAACTGGAGTAACCATTTCTTTGACGAGAACCAGAGCCTTCATGATATATGCCTTATATGTATCACATACAATGTTATTAGATATGTCCATACTTATGGAGCAAATCCCAGGCAATTCTTAAAATAAGAGATCCCACTGATCCAGAAGTCATGAAAGATTATTAAAAGTATGTGATGATAGTTAATCTGTGAAGTTATTGCTCATGTTAGCAAAATTAGTAAAAGACATTTGAAATCTTTGAAAGACCAACAAGCACTTGAGTATATAATTCCCATGTTTATGAAGTTCAAGTAACATGCTGACAGAACCAAACAATTTACCACCACAGCTGTAATGGAAGAAAGGGGACAAAAGCATCACAGATTCTTTGGGGGTTTGTTTAATCAAATTGAGTAACTCTTAGTTATATCTTTTCTTATGGCATCCTGTAGGTTTTGAAGACTTCTCTTTCACTTTTAAAATTTGTCTAGCACACAATATCCTTCTATCATTTGAAATGCTTTGATAATGTTTCTTTTAAACTGATTATTTATTTAAAGCTCAAGCTAATAAAAGTAACATTCTATTAAAAGAAAGATTAGGTGCAGAACAGTTTTTTTGGATGCTAACTGGTCATGTTACTAGCCATCCATGAAATATATGCTGAAAACACTCAAAAGTGTTCAGAAATGCCTAAGTCATAAATCTTTTACAGGTACAATTATGTGAGAGTAGGAATAGGAAAAGCACATTCAACATCTGGAGTCAGATGAGTTTACTGAAGTAAAATTGCAAAATTAAATTTAGATGAACTTAATTAAAAAAGGGGATCCAATTTAATATGGACATTCATCAACTTCTCATTGAAAACCTTTCTTGCCTCAAGAAAATATAATAAAGTATGAACACAAAAAACCATATAAAGGCTGAAATTAAGTGTGAAGGAATGGTCACATAAAGAAATGCAATAAGAAGGAACACTCTCTTTTTTTCTCATTAACACACGTGCCTATATACCTACTTTTCCTTTAATTGTACAGCATATTGTGCAGTTTTTTTACTCTGTAACAGTAGAGCAAGTGAACTGGTAATCTGTATGCCCTAAAGGTCATTAATCCTTCCAAGGTGTATGCTACATACTTGATAACATGAATACGGAACTTTCTCTTTCTCTCCTTGTACGTATTTACAGTTGGTCAAATTTTTTGCCCAAATCCTAAAGAAGTTTACCTAAAGCCAGTTGTATTAGTGCTTAAATGTTCATTACTTGAGTCGGTCCTGCTGAAGCGAATAGGAGTTTTGACACAGGGCTGGGCCTTGAATGACTTATACTGGATTTCCATTTGCCTTAGTTAAGGCACAACAAGGCTCTCTTGCTTTCCTTTACTGGGTCATTAGTGTATTCTGTTCCCAGGGGAAAAAAAATCTAGTAGTTCAGTACCATTCACTTCTAGCTACCATGAAATCTGTCAGAACAGCATCAACATTCAGTTCCTCAACTTACAGTGCACAGAGAATTAGGTAATGTTAAACAACAACACAAAAAGTTTAGAATAGTATTATTAGGATTATATTATTTCTTGACAAAATGCCTTCATAATTTGTTGTTTTGCACCTTGGTTATGCGATCAAGTAACATGATATGAATGCTGTATTCTTTTATTTCTAATAAAGAGCATTACTAGTACAGTCTGGTCTGACAGAGATTCTGTCCCTTTTTAGGAACACATTCCAGCATTATAAAAGTTACCCCGCAATAATGAAATGTAATCTGTCTTGAAGATTCATGATAACACATTATTATGCTCATTTTTATATGAAAAGAGCATGATTGGCTAGGAACGCTATCATTATTGAATACATCTTTTAACTGAAGCAGGGATTTTATTGAACTACTTGGTTAATGACAATAAATTGCTAGAGGAGTCCTGAATACAGATTTTGTTTCCATGTCAGAAGAGTTCTAGGTTTTATGGTGTAATCTAGTTTAAAAACATATATACTTCAATAGTGTGGAATTGTCAGGACTTGGAAGTGGTCGTATTTGATATCTGTATCACAGTGATCTAAAAACCAGCATGAGCGTGACTGGGCAGGGTAAGGTCAAAAGCGCTGTTAGAGGGAGGATAAAGACAGCCATTAGTTGGTGCGGAGTATAGCATGCAGCGGTATGTCTCCCCTGGCCTACTACTTCCCCAGCACTCAAAATACTTACTGCAGTATGTGGCATAACAGTGAGAATTATTTTGTCCAAAAATATCAACACAAGCAATGCTATAATAAAAAAGATTTTCCTTCCCCAAAAAGCTAAACACCACACCAACATGATTTCCTGTTAAGGAACTACTCCATACTACCCAACCACAGTTTTCTAGAGAACAAATTGATGCGAAAATACGGGGGGACTCAGCTGTTCCCTTTTCATTTTCTCTTTTACTAAAGCTAAGAATTTATCTCTGCAGCAGAAATTCTAAGCTTCAAGATGCAGATAGATGATACCCCTTCACAAGGTCTCCACAGCAGTATTTGAGAATCTGACTCAAGGTTTGATCAGTTAGAGTAGTTACAACAAAGATAGCATTAGAGGGGAAAAATAATTTGTAATTATATAGCTTATTTCTCACTTTTCACCAGGAGACAACTACTGAATTTTATTTATTTATTTATTTATTTATTTATTTATTTTCTCATTGAAGCCTACCCACCATCCTTCTGTAAATGGTTAAACTCTTCAAAATGTACAATGTCAAACCGTCTGAGAGCAGTTATGTTAGCAGAGAGGACAATAAAAACAGCCTTTCTGATTTTAGTCTGAAGAAAATTGCTCAGAACTTGTGTCCTGAGTTCAATCTCTTGCAGATCAATATATGTTCTTACATCTCTCTTTCACCGCATTGGACAAGGGAAATACTTCATTTTTCACACGCATTCAGTTTCAGTGTAACATAACAGAAAACAGTAATATTCTAATGTGGAAGACCTTAGAATATTAGACCTTACCGCTGAGACTGAATTTGAAGATCCTTAAATTGCTGGCATCAGTGTTTGTGTAGAGTCTGGCACAAATTCAGATGAGTGATCCTGCCAAAAGTCAGAGGAAAATATTCATCAGACAGATGATTATTTTTAATCACACTTTCCCAGTACCCATGGAAGCCTAACTTTATAAATGCCTACTGCAGGTTTAATGATAAGACCACTAAAATAGATCAGAATGCAACACACCAGCACGTTGACTTTTCGAGTGACTGTGAACCTGAATACTGATTCCCACAGGGTACTTTCTACAGAAACTGTACTTTTACAAAAGCAATGAAATAGATTTTACCAGGAGAAGTAAGAGCATATTGCATTATTAGTTTTAATAAACTGCATTAGAAAGAGGCCTTATGGAAAAAAACAAACAAAAATGTACACAACTGGCCAACCCCAATTAATGAAGCTTACACTCATACACAGTTCATTTTCATTTCAGATCAAAGAGGTTTTGAAGTTCAAATAAATTTGCCTCCTAATAGTTTTAATACAGGATTATCTCTCTTAACATCTGAAAAATAACATTCAGAGTTGGCATTTAACAGCTTATTTGTATTGCAGCACTTCAGGAACAAACAAACTTGTAATTTCTACCATATGTGGATTGTTTCTTTCATTGAAACTTCTATACAAAGAAAACACGACTGAGAAAAACTCCAGCAAAAGGATTATTTTACTATATACATGTATAACATATTTTTGCTATTTACATTTAATTAATGCATATTATACTGTAAATACATATATGCATGAGCATACATTTGTTTCATTAAGGTTTACATGGTTATTTTGAAAATCATTCAAATTACTCTGGTTTAGGAGAACATGAAAACTATCTTGAAGTAAAAGCAAAAAATAAATGGAACTGATTACACAAAATACACAGGCAAGTGAAAGCAGTGCTTTGGAGTCAGACCAGGTTTACAAACTTGTAGCATTCAAAACCCAGTTCCCTCTATACACCAACAGAGCAAATTCAAACCAGAAAATAACCTGCAGAGAGCTAACATCAAGCCCTAGACGAATACAGAGGGCCCCACATCCCTCCTTTCCTCTTTTACTCAAGCTCCCAATGAAAACATTACCATCTTCACTATATAACAACAAATCCCTTAGAGTGAGATTTTCAAAGACACGTAAGAGAACTGGGTGTCTAATTCCCTCAGGCAGGTTTGAGAAGTGCATGATTAATATACTATATAGCTCCTTATACATCAAACAATTTCCCAGTGCGCTTCACATTAATCTTTAATCTAGACACTTTAATCTTCAAATCTTCATACAATAATCTTGAATAAAAGGTTCTTTCTGGGAGTTTACAGTATATTTAACACAATTTTAAAACTACTAGTGCATTGCCCTAGCTTTTAATACCCAGAAAATGTTTTATAAATTAGATCAACTACAACTTGACCAAGATTTCTGTATTTTTAATATCTTTGGAGAGAGATTACAACAAAAGGGTGCTGGAGGGAATGACTTAGCTGGTTAAGAATCAGTTCACCATACTTTATATGACTGCAGAAATGTAGCTGCAGATCCCAGAGTTTATTCAGTTTATTCATTACTTTTTCTAAGGTAAGGACTAGCACCTCTGCATATGTTATTGGGGAAAACAGCATGGCTTACACTGTATATAACTCTGTTTTGGCAGCTCTGTGTGCACTGTGCACACATCTGGCCACAGACATAGTTTCCATATCTGTGTTTTTGCCAAAAATATTAACTGTTAAGGACAGTATGCCAGGCCTGTTCTGCAGGGATATAGCCACGACTTCAACTGCTCCTGGCCTTTACTGTTCCCTTCAGTGCTGTTTACTCTACCATCATACTTTTGAGTTCTACTCATGGACCAGGACTTTGCAGTATTACCCCTTTCTAAATGCACTGTGGAAAAAACTTCTAAGAATATACACAGCGGATTGAGGACAAAAGGCAACAGGTTACTACGAAGTAAGAGAAATAAAGATGACAGTAGCCATTACAATAAGCAGTATTTTTGTAGGCAGCCTAGCAAAGGCACATTTTAGGAAAAATTTGAATAACCAGTTCTGCAGACGTGTCTGAAGAGTTTTGACAGGAGAAAACACAAAAGTGCTGGTTTGAAAATGAGAGCTGAGGAAGAAATGGACACGTGACTCAAACTGAGGTTGAAGTTGCTGTTTTCATGCTGGCTAAGAGATCACAGAGTAGAAAAAGGAAAAATAAGCTCCCTAAAAGAGAAAAGGGAAAGTCACATATCACCCGAGTGTTACAGTCAGAAAGCAATATGGCCAAAAAAAATAAAGAAACCAGGAAAATGAGTTTTCTAACTGCATTATTTGAGTTCTGTAACATTGTTTGTCGAGATTTGACAACAAATTTTAGTGCAAGAAATCTTGCAAATGGCAACATATGGATGGCCAGGAAAGACCAAGTGTCAAACTTCACTTGCCAGCTGGATTTGAGGTGGCAAGGAGAAATCTCAGTTGAAGACAATGCTCAGGTAGTGAATTTGAGTGACATATGAGGTAATAGGTTGTTAATAAACATCATGAGAAAGACTAACTGAAAGGGCTTATACAGAAGGAGTAAGGATGAGTGTTTTAGTGATGTTGGTTTAGGAGGCCAATTCAATACTTACGCAGAAAGAGATTTAGATTTTAATTTGAGTAGGGAAAGGTAGGCTTGAAGTACAAAGGTCCACATAGTTCCTAATCAATCTCATCGGCATGGTTATTGAATTTCTGCTTTCATGTGAGACACCCAATGGATAAACTAGGAAGGAAGTAGAAACCTGACTTTCCTGTAGACTTCCGCAACTGGAGACTTAGTAAGTCAGATTCACCTAAGAGCACAACAAGGAAAGGATAATGTCATGAAAGCCAAAAGAGGAAAGGATTACAGCAAGATTATAAAAGTTAAATATATATTGAAGCACCTAATAGGTTCACATGGTCAAAGATGAAGTACAGATTCTCTGACAGGACTGGAGAAAGTTACTACACACTGGTTTGAGCAGTTCCTGTTGACTACGAAGAGTGAGAATTAGATAGCAGTGACTGTAATTAATGAGCTCCACACATTCAGGGGTGAGAGTTTATTAGAAGGTGGAGTACACACTTGGACATTTTGAAGAAGTGAAACGCTAATGCAAGCTTGAATTGTGCAAGAAAAGAGGAAGAGGATAGTGTCAGATTGGAGGAAAAAAGGGGTAAGATGGGTGACTGCATAAAGTGGGTGAGCAGAGAAGATATAAAGTTGGTAAACTTTATAACTTGTAGCAGGCTAAAGGACTGTTTCAGGAACAGAGCTGTGAGTGAAAGGAAGAGATACAAAGATCATGTATTTACCAGTTTTCACTGGGAAGAAATTGTCAAGATCCTTCTCAGAGGAAGAAATTGTGGTGGGAGAAGAGGTTTTGAGGAGCGAGTCAAAGGTGGTGAAGAGATTAGGACTGTGAATGAAGATTTCAATTATAGTGGCTAGGTATCTGACAGAATTGAGAGGGGGAAAAAAGAATGCTTGTGCCATGGAGGAAGTCAGCTTGGTCACAAGATTTCTGCTAGAAATGCTTTGTTGCACAAAGCAACAAGCAGAGAAAGTGTCTATAAGAAAGGTGGTCTTGATGGCTTTGAGAGAAGGCAGATGCTGAACTCAATCAATTCAGGAACATCACTTGCTTTTGTGCAAGGAAACCAAGGGAGGAGAGATAATAAAGAAGTCACTGGGTATTTTCCACCCTTGCTACACGAAGGTGTAAGTGGGTCTTTATTTAAAACTCTCTATGGTGTCTGTCTGTGACATGCAGATGAGTTTAATTTACCATGGTGCTGCAGCACTTCAAAAATGATTGCAGATCTAGAAAAGGTCTCCAAATACCTGGTTTACATTCAGACATGATACCTGAGCTGGTTAAAAAACACAGGCATATATGTCCCACTATGCTTTTTATCCCAGAAAAGTCCTATGATTTTAATTTGAGGAAAAACGTATAAAATATTTCACATTTATGGGATGTGTTTCAGTGTTATGACACAAACATTTGATAATTTGAGTTCAAATTTCCATTTTCCTCACAGTCAAATCCATTCTAGGGATACGAAGATGCATACTAGCACTCCTGTTACATTTCTGGTGATGCAGAAGGATTTCAGAACATACAGTCTTGAGCATATAGTTTAGTGGCAGCAGCAAGCCCCTCAAAGTACTGGTAGACAAATAGCTGATACATTGTCTGGGAAAGCTAAGATTATGGTTTATATAAGGTAAATTTATATTCCTGGGAAGCAAAGAAGACCTTGGGGATAAAAGAAGAGCTTGTACTAATGGTACAGAAAGATTTGTGAAAGTAAACTACTGTAAGACACTGAGAATGAATTTTTTTGGATGAAGACATTTTTGTATTAATGATTTGGATGAATTTTTACACTGTTTTTGGCAAAGTCAGGACTAAAGGGGTGAGAATGAAAACAAAGTCAAAACTCTAAGTTAAAAAGCGTTAAGAAAGATATTCTCAAGTGACATCCAAATGTGCATTCAGAAGGAAAAAATTACCCTAGAAGACAGAATTGATGATTCCCTAAAGATGAAATTCATATTGCAAATTGCAAAGATCTGTGATGGCACTTGTGACTTCAGGTTGCTGAGTAATACGTCACAGATGGTATCAAGCGCAACAAAGAAAAGGCCTTAGCAAGAGAAACATTAATCTTGACTAAACATTGACAAGAAATTTCAAAAATTTAGAGAAGAGAAAAAGTAACAAATGGTTGAAATGATAATGCCCTAGAATACATCATGAATCCAATGCTTAATTTTACATCTTATTGCAGTCAACTTGTCTGAATGCATTACAAAAAACCCACTCATTGATTTATATATCCATTGGATTAGTCTGTGTAAAATATTTGTATGACACAACAGAAGAAATCCAGTAGCACCAAATGTAATATTTTAGAATAGGATTTCTCACCATTTTGGCTCTCCTTCATGAATCTATTCTTCATCTATTTCCATGTCACCACATTGAATTTAACAGAATTTTCTAAAATAATACTAAGAATTTTAATTTCTTCAGATGTATAGTCATCAAGCTGTATCTTCCTATCTACCTTGAATAAAAAACTATGTCAATGCTTTGCTAAGAAGGAATACAGCTCAGTGTAGCAGTACTTGCTAGTACCTCTAACAGTGGAGTAAAATACTAGAAAATTACCACTGGTGATGTTTCCTAGAAATAATGTAAATCCAGTATCAAATTGGTTATGTAGCTCTGGTATCACACAGATTCTTACAGCATAGAAAAGCTGCATTTTAAAGTTTTATAGAAAGAGGAGAGGAGGCGTGAGGCAATGTGAGTTCCGTTTAACACTAAATGCTCTTAATGCTGTGAAATACATGGAAGCAAGGTTAATTGAAAACCTGAAGTAATATAAAAATAAGTTCAGCCTTTAACATAATAAAGCTCCATTGAGCCAAGGTGGATAAGTGAACATTTTCACTGCTTATTAGTTGAAGAAATGGAGAGGTAGAAACAGATAATAGGTATTACTAAACTAGAATATTCTGAAGGCCTGAAAGAGAGAGAAAACCACTACCATGGAAACATTTTATAGATTACTTTTTCTTCCCACCCATACAGTAATAAGTTCCCTGTTTCCCTTTAGACTAAGCTTTTTATTGGATATGGTTACCATCCCTCTAAGGAAAAGGAGGTGGTTTTCAGAGACAGACTTTAAACAAGAACATCTGGACTTGCCTATAAAGTCACATCAACGAGGTGCAGGATTTCACATAGCAGCTTTTCTCTGCCCCAGCACCCCTCCATCCTGATAGAGAAGGAGGGAAGCCTAGGACCACAGAAAAGAGGAAAGTGCAGGTTTGCTTCTCTCCTCTTAAGATGTTTTTCATTCCTCAAGCATGCTTTTATTAGGCTAGGGATATTCTAGGAACCACAATCTAAATATTCATTATAACACACCTGTAAACATCCTATGCACTTGTGTCCCACATTATTCTTGAAAACCATTTAAATATAAGCATATCTCTCTATATATCTATATTAAAATATATAGATGTTTATTTATTGCCACATACAATGGTTCCAGCATTTAGTTAATCTGCTACAGATGCATTTGGTAAAATGCCAAAGTTCTATGCTGTCCCTATCAGCATGAAGCAGCTAATACCCCAGGCCAGGTACAGCTGAACCTGTTTGAAACTGCATTCTTCTCCATTCAAATATCCGTAGTCTTCTACAACATAACTGTCACTGGTTCTCCAACAATTAGCCCTTTCCAAAATAACCCAACTTTTTTAGCTGTCAGCTCTACCTAGCCTGTATTCCAGAAGGATGCAAATTTCAGACCTTCAAACTACCAAACTGTTTTTTAGCCCTTCATCACAAGAAAGACATTGAAGTGCTGGAGTGTGTCCAGAGAAGGGCAAAAAAACTGGTGAGGGCTCTGGAGAATAAGTCTTATGAGGAGCAGCTGAGGGAACTGGAGTTGTTCAACCTGGAGAAAAGCAGGCTGAGGGGAGACCTTATTGCTCTCTACAACTACCCGAAAGGAGGCCATAGTGAGGTGGAAGTCAGTCTCTTCTCCCAAGTAACAGGCAATAGGACAAAAGGAAATGGCTTCAAATTGTGCCAGGGGAAATTTAGATTGGATATTGGGAAAAATTTCTTCACCAAAAAGGCTGCCAGACTTTGGAACAAGCTGCCCATGGAAGTGGTTGAGTTGCCATTCCTGGAGGTATTTAAAAGATGTATCAACGCAGTGCTAAGAAACATGATTTAGTAGTAACTCGGCAGTGCTAGATTAACGGGTGGGCTTGATGCTCCTAAAAGTCTCTTGCAAACGTAACTATTCTATAATTCTATAAATACACAAATTGAACGCAGGCCAATCAGTCAGGATTCTAAAAGTACACTTAAACATCAAGGCAGAGAAACCTCTTTACGAAGGAAAACTGAAAAGGTGTTTAGTGACATCAGAATCAATGACCCTAACTTTGAAGGGGTGGGATTCATATGTGTATATATATTTTTAAAAAAGAGTTTAGAGAGCTAATCATGAAGAGTATGCAGATTTCAAGAAAGCATGAAAAATTCAGTAACAATGATACATGACTCTTTTTTCCTAAATGGCTATTACTTGTTTATTTTGGAAGAGTGATATGCTATAATTTATCATTTAAAATAGTAGCTAATTGAACAGCTTTTCTTTTATCACCTCTGTATCAAAACCTCCTTAGCATTTTATAGTAATATTATGCTTTCCTATGTTTAAGACTAACAGGCAATCTCAATTCCTTCCACTCCAGTATTTCAAGATCCTGCCTTAAGCACAATAATATATTAAAGCTTGAATGCTCAGGAGGATGTATGTGAAAACCAATGCTTGTATTTCATTAGGTGCACCACAACCAACTTAATTGCATGTCTAGAACGTACTCATTTAAATGCAACTCTGTGTGTGACATAGTTTTGGAAAGTCTGGCTTAAATTAACAGTGTGTTTGTTGTACTTTCATTTTTCATGCCACTGATTTGCAAAGGACTACCATAAACCTTTTCATTTCATTTCATTTCATTGTTTAATAGCAGCATGTTACATTGTTAACAGCATCTAAAATATTTATGTAGGCAAGGATTCAGCACCTTCCAAACCCCATTTCCAAACCTAGAATGCTTCTGAATTAAAGCTATTTCTTCTCTTCACAATACAGTCAGATCACATAACTAGATGATAATAATCCTATTCAAATTATAACTCAGAACTTACTAGGTTAAGAGCTACAGAGGAAATACCCATAATCAAAACAAAGCATCTAAACTTAGTTTTTATCTAGTGATTGGCTACAAAGGGAGGTACTTGCAGCTACAAAACTAGGTGTTACAGATCAAACACTCTGTAGCTCACATTTGATGCAGTCTTTTCCTTTTGTAAGACATGAGCCCAAACCAATGATGTCAATGGAGAAGGGTATTTGCTCCAACAAGAATATGCCTGCATCTCTATGTCCTTCCTGCAGAATCTGTCTGTCCCACAGCCCCAGCATGATGCTTCTTTGATGTAGGACCATTTTTTTCCTCCAAATCTGCCTTTCCAAACCTTGTTCTAGACAGAAAGAGTTTCCTTTTTGACACAGGGACATATTGGTGTCAATAAGTATTTAGGGCATAACTTTCATTCTTAATAAAATTAAAAATCTACAGCTCGAAAGCAAAATGGTATGTCAACAAACACTTGCTTTTCATCTTCCCTCTGCATGCTTAGTTATTTCAAAGGCATATTTAGGTACTTCCGCCATTTCAGAAGATTCCCTTTGAAAATGCATTTGAACATTACCCTCTTCTATGGAGATTTGGCTAAACATTTTTGTTACAGCAATTTTGTCTAGCATGGTAATGCAATCAGGATCCCAGGAGGCTCATCTTTCACAAGATGCCTGCCTGCAGTTCTACCTGCACAGTTATATTATGGCAGTCTTCACAGATAACAAAGTACAGAAACTGTAATGCATAAAGGAGCACAATCATCTGTCAGAGGCTGTCTGAAAAAAAAACAACGAAAAATTTCCCCCCCAATTTTCAATATAAATATTCATTGCAACCACCATGCTATGACAATACTTCATTTCAGGAACCGGTGGGCATAAGCTGCAGTGCTCATTCACTTAAAACAAATAGTAAGGAGATTCCATGAGCATTTTCTATTTCCTGGACAAAGCAAAGAGCATAACTGTTTTTCAGAGGAACAGTAGTGATCAAGCTGTGAACGGAATAAATATAAAGTCTATGAAGTGATTTACTATTCTTACTGCAGCCAGCTAGCAACAAAGTCAATCTCTTCTGTTGTGGCAGTGATTAGGGAGTGCAGTTGACCTGTGATACCTACTACTTTTAATCCAATGGTTTGCGCATTACATTAAAGGGCTGAACTGGCAGAGCAATGTATTTATTCCTTCTGATACCTTTCCAGTTTTTTCAAAGATCTCTATTTTTAAAATGTGCTGAAGTAAAGGGCTATGTATAATTAAAAAGTAACTGAAAATAATTACCAGCAAAATAATTATATGGGTCACATTTGCATGTATTTTAGCATACGTGGCACTGATCAAGTACAGTGAGTCTAAATAAGACAGTCTTGCTAAAATGGACTTTTAAACAGCTTTTTTTTTCAGATTTTTTTTATATACTTTTAATAATTTGCATAATAGACGCTTATTCATTTTAATAGCCAAGCATTCATTTCCATTCTGCAGCTTTCACATGTAGCTCTTTTTACAGTTCAGCCCTTATACTTAAAGATTAAAGATAACTGTCAGGTTTTAGAGTAACTGGGAATCTACAAGCTTCACATTTACTATCACATCATTTCAAGTTCTGAGGCTGATTACCATCATTATGTGTTAGAACTAGGAGTGTCCCATGTGTGACAGGTGTCTTCTGAGCACCATTAAAGGCATCTTCTCTTAAATTAAGCTTCTAAAGAACAGGTGGGAAAAAAAGCAACAGATACATGTTGGAAAGGCAGGAGGAAAAGGGACAAATGCCATAATCAGGTAGCATTAGATATTTCCCCCCGTAAGATAGTCTTAACAGTAGCTATATTGTATGTTTTAAGATTCTTTTTTCCACGTGCAAGTCTGAAGTTATATATCATATAGACCATATGAAGACATCGCCAAATATCTTCATTTGCTTCACTGGTCCCAACCAGAGAAGCAAAGAGGTACATAGAAAATCTCAGCAACATCAGCCAAATTTGCTGTATATGCACACTCATATCCTGGCTCATCATGCTTACACCAAGTCCAAGGCTACCACATAACCTGCAGTGCTGTAGCCCAGTTGCAGCAGATGGGTCCTCTCAAATGACACTAGGCAATCACAAGGTAATCATCAGGATAAGCTCCTAGGACCCGACCAGAACTGAGATCCTTGAAACTAATTTTTGTTAGACTTTCTCTGAATGTATTTGCCATCAGGCTGGGAAACTCCAGCTAGAACCCCAATCTACCTTTCTTAATAAAATAAAACAGATTTTAGTGGCAATTTTACAGAAGTTGGTACGACTGAAAAAAAAAGGAGCGGAAATATATATGGATTTTCTAAAACTCTGCTAATGGTTATTTTTTGCTCTAAGCAAAAGCCTTCACTTTATCTTACCTTTGTACATATTCAAATTTTCTCCAGAAAACCTTTGAACTACCCACTAGGTAAATTCAGTATGCAAACTACATCTCTGCTTCTTTCTGTTCTTCCTAATAGGAAGATACTCTTCTTCAGGAGAAGGTCACACTAAAAATAAGAGACCACAACTTAAATATACCAGGTTTACCTATCATCCTAGTCACCTCACTATGAAGATGTTACACTGAAATCATTAATAATAATTTCAGTCCTTTAAATCTTTATTCACAACAAGGCAGTCAAACAAAATTTTTAGTTCATCAGTTTCCAACAAGTTTGCACATTGTTGTGGCTTCAAGAATGTTGAAAGTTATTTACTTATGTAAATCTTGAGATCTGCTACACAAAGAAACAGATGTATGTGAAATTTGCAAGGCGGTGAAAATGAAGTGCCACATACTGGCCTGGGGAAAAAAAAATTGGAAAAAAACCCGAGGTTTACCATATTTCACCAAGCCCATAATTGAAGAGCTGCAGGACAAATTGCAAAAGAAAACCTTGGAAGCTACTGCAAATTACAAAGGGAGAAGTGCAGCATGGTATTGGACATACCTCACAGCTATATTTATCATCACAGGACTTTCCGTACAGGGACAGTCTAATACCCATACACAGGGAGGCCTTGGTAGAATGGAAGCACACTGCACAGTTCCATTGTTTCCTGATTTCTGATGCCAAGAATTGCTTTTCCTTGACTTCCTCTGTAAGAGGAAGCTCATTTGTTATATTCAGTATGGGGAGAAAAATAAAGCCTTTTGATTGGTTATACGTGTTTTAAATGAGTAAATGAAAAGTATAATTTCCGAAACCTTTAATACAATACATAATTTCACTCATTAATTTTATAGAATCACAGAATGGTTAGAGTCTGAAGGGACCTTAAAGATGTTTTACACAAGTAAATGAAAAGTATACTTTCTGAAACCTCTAATAAAATATATAGTTTCACTCATTAATTCTATAAAATCATAGAATGGTTAAAGTTGGAAGGGATCTTAAAGATCATCAAGTTCCAACCCCCCTGCCATGGGCAAGGACACCTCCCACTAGATCACGTTGTTATTTTCAGATAATACTTCTCAATAATTTTGGAATTCTGTACTTGAAACTCCCATCTGCAATGGAAATTACTGAAAAAGTTATTGATAGAATTAATAAAAATGCATTCCTGTCTAAAACTTGGAATTTTTGCATGATTTTTGATCTGCAACTCTAGTTGTTTGGTTATCAGGACTAATTGATTGATATCCTTCCTTAAAATGTTCTGTGGTAACTCCTACTAGTGCCACAGTTAAAGCGTGCTAAAACCTACCTGAAAGAAAGGGCAAAGAACAAAACAATGCTCCACAATGTAGAAAACACATTTAAAAAAATAAAAAATAACTTCACTAACCAATGGCAATTTGAAAGTAGACAAATGGTGAAAGAGCAGCAGATTGTATATGTTATGGGAGTTCTAATTATGTATTTCATCTGGGGCTCCATCATCTGTTCCCCTTGTGAAGAATACTCTTTCTGTCCTATGAAATTATATTGAATTACTAAGGAGCTGTGGGAAGCCCTGTGGTTTGTAAAAACCTTGATCATCCATACTTTATCAGCTAGAATTACAAGGCTGATATTGTGAATTTATGAGATTTTTTTCAGGACAACGAGGGCAAAATCTGTAAAGGACTTCGGTGTTTACACCCAAAACACAAGTCTGAATGACACCAGTTATCTGTCAACTCACTTAGAAAATGTTAAACTTCCCAGGTGTTAAAATTCTTGTTGCCTGCAGTTCTATATCTGCATATATGTAGCTGATTCTTTGTTTGGGTGGGCCAAGGGATCTAGGTCTTGACTCATTACTACTTGTATTCATGAAAGCAAGAAAGATTTTCTATGCTAGGCTTATGCCCAGAGCTGAATTTTTTGAAAATACTTTACTTTGGTACGTCACAATATAAATATATTTTCAAACAATTACTGAATTAAGAGCTCTGCTGTGGGAAACATATGACTTAAGTTGTGTTTAAGGATATACATTTTGTTGTTCCTCACAATGTTCAGGTTTGGCTACATGAAAAACCTTTGAAAGATCTTATTTGTATAAGACCATCCTAGATGCATAAGTTTTTGGAAACTAAATAATTTGAAGATACACACACTGAGTGTGTCTTGAAAGGCCTTCCTATGGACATTCTGTTAGGGGCCTGGGTAAAAGCAGGTGCTGTATACACAGCTAGGATAGTGCTGACCCCAGTACCAAAAGACGCAGCATGAGGTGAGGAGAAAAACATTAGAATAAGGCAGCCTTTGCTTCAGCATCCATTACCTCTTGAGTGCTTAATTTTGCAATCTTGATGTTCTTTTGCTGTCTAAAAATGTGTTTAAAGGACAGAACTGAACATCATGAAACATCCACTATAAGTATTCTTGGTTTAGATATCCTATTCCCTGATGAAAATTATTTTTTTTAGTCAATATAAATGATAATCAGTCCTGGTAAGTCTATATTGTGGGAGGTCACTGCTTTCAAAAAATGTTTATTTAAAGAATTAAATATTTTTTTTCTTAAAGAGGAGGAATCCATTATTAAGAAACTAACTCATCAAGAAGTGCAAAGGAGAAACAGAATTTTTTTGAGGACTGGAGAGAAGGTCTTAGGCCTCCAGTATTCCAAGAGCTCTATCTATTAAGTTTATTCAAAAGAAGTTTGAGAAGTGTTCATAATTAAGAGAATACTTCTTACAAAGAGGTTCTTTAATACCATGAAAAAGGGATAGCAAAAACTAATTGTTAGAAGCTGAAACAAGGCAAATTAAAGCTAAGAGCGCAGCTCCCTTTCACTTCAGTTAACCATTGGAAACTGTAAGGAGCTGTGCATTCACTAGCAAATTGGATTGGGTATGGTTTAGCAATTTGTTTCAGTTAAAGAAACCTATTAAAACTCATGTTGCTGTAACCAAGTGGAATGCAGTGATTTATGATATACAAAGAGATCGGATCGGGTTATCTAGCTAGAGTGAAACCTTCTGCCCTTAATGAAACTGGTACAAGCTACCAGCTGTGGATGTTATAGTTCTCGGGATTTGGCCTTCACTACCTGACAAGCGCACATGAGCCTCGTAATGCTGGAAGGGGTATTGCCTGGTACACTTTCTTCATACATTTAAAAAAAACATTTGTGTGGGAAATGCTTCCCAAAGGATATATTCAGAGCTTGGGTTAGGAGGCATCAGCTCTTACTCAGGCATTGACCATTAATATATATATGATTCTATTATCCTTTCTTGTTAAGTAGTCCTAGAAGCTTTTTTGCTATTGCAAATAATACATGGCAGATGGGACAAACTTATCAGGTCCTTTTGGGAGGAGAGAAGCTCTTTCAGACATTTCCTGATTAGTTTAAGTATCCTTTGAGGGACATTAGTAATCTAATTCCACTATTTTAAATAGGAGAACAGGCAAGTCCAGCATTATTGAACTAAAAGGTATTCAAGCATCTACTAACTTCTAACACCATGCCTCTTACTACTCTACCCCTTTTTTGAAAATGAACATTATTTTAAGAGTAATGTATTCAAGTGTAGGCAATAACATTTTTTGCCCATGGACGTTAATGTCACAAAAATATGTAAATATGTGCTTCATAAATCAGCTTGTTTATATGTTTCAAAGCCCTACATTGAAAATTTAATCAAGTTTATCTATCAAGAACACATAAATTAAGAAATTTGAGAAACTCGCATGAATGGTAAGTTTAAGCATTTCTACAAGTGTTCTTCCTAATCCTTCCTTTTTTTTTCCCATGCAAATCAATAGGAAGCACATGCAGACTAAGCATTCTCCCTTGGATTGAATTGCATATGTAGTATCCCCACACAGAAGCTCAAATACTGATGTGAAATTGGGGCCTAAAAGAGGAAGATCTGCTCATCTAACTTGCTGTCCTATCCTTAGACAGATAATAGAAGCCTGTAAGTGTCAAACAACATTGCAGTACTCTTAAAAGTGTTTAATAGTTAAATATGAGATTATGTTATTGAGTCATCAGATCTCATGTACATGCTAACACTATTAACTACTTTTTGATGAAATAGTCCACAGCTTGCTGTTTTCACCCCTCAGTTTCTAAGTGCTTTGTTTCCCTGTAACAACTGTATGGCCTGAAAAAAAATAAAAGTTGTTCAGCATTATCTGTAAAGTTGTTATTCCTTCAGGGTTAAGTTCAGCTCTGTGAAGAGAGGCCTCAAATCCCACTCGGGTGTTGCACAAGGGTGAATTTCATCCTTGTAACTAAAGCTGCCTCTCAGCTTCTGCAACTGGGTATTGTGCTGAAGAGTGACCAATGAACTCAGTTGGACTAAGAAGCTGAGAGTGCTGGAGGAAACCCTTAGTGTGTCTTGCAAGTCTCCCTCAGCACCAATTCACAGAGAAGATACATTATTAGCACACATAAACGTGGTTCTTCAGATACAACAGCTTTTGCTTTTAATCTCTGGGAGTCCCTGACTCCATTTCAAGTACACCAGAAAAAAGCTACCTCTGGTGTTAAATGTTTGCTTGATGGTGCTACTCCCAGTCGTTCTGTGGTCTGATCTCTTACAGAGCAGACCCAGATCCAAACACTGCAGCTTCCCCCATAGATTGCAGCCAACATGTCAGGCCCATTCCTCTATGCAAACTGCAGCTCTTCTCGCCAGGCGGCAGCTCCTGTTGAGATCCCTCAGCCCAAATCAGCTCAACAGCGTAAGGATTTTCCAGCTGTAGTCATTTTCCTCTTGCATTGCTTTGAACAAAGTTGTAAAACCTCAACACCCTCTGTACTGTCATCAGAAACCATGGATGTATTTTGATACAAAGTCAGAACATTTTAGAGCTCTATCTCAGAACAGTTGTGGTGGGTTGACCTTGTCCAGCGGCTCATCCAGCCGTTCTCATTCCCTACCTCAACAGGAGAGAAAGACAGAAAAGCTTACGGTTTGAAATAAAGATAGGGAAATAACTTACCAACTACTGTCACAGGCAGACCAAACTCAACCTGGGGAAAATTAATTTAATTTATTGCTGATTAAAATGGAGTTGGATGGTAAAAACCCAAAGACTAAAATACCTTCTCCTCACCCGCTTTTTCTCTCACTCTGGTGCTGGCAGGGCTCTTCCTCACACTTTCACACCTTTTTTCCCTCACACTTATTGCCTGCGAGAGCTTTTACCGGCTCCTAAATAAGTTTCCACAGAGGCACCACCAGCTTCTCTGAGGGGTTCAGCTGTGGCGGGGGGTAGGGAGACTGGGAAACAGGCTGTGTCTGGTGTGGGGCAGCCCCCGCCCTCCTCACAGGAGCCGCCCCCAGCACCCGCTATACTGCCGTAATTCAAATTTCCTCAGTGACCCAAAACACTGAAAACTCGTGCCTCAGGTAAGTCAGATACTAATTGCTATACAAGAGTCACCCCATCCAGAGTGGCTCTCTTTTCCCTGCGTAAAGAAAAGGTTTTAAAATGACAAGCTACTCTTTTGTCGTGCTGGTATTTAAATATTCATGCTTGACTCTCTCGCACTGAAACTCGGAGATATTTGGCTCGCCATACCCCAAGGCTTCTCAGTTGGGTTTTTTTTCCCCCTGAAAGCACAAAGGGTGAAATCCATGACCAATGCCTCTGTCAACCTACTTCTATTTTCAGCTGCAGAATCTTATGTGCCAAAGACCCCAAGCTACATGCACGCAGTCAATACCTCTTGCAGAAAATACAAGTTATTATAAATAACAATGCCCTAACTCCTTGGTAACTACTCACATGCTTGTAATTAGAAAGGTATAAAGCTGTCCACAGAGCGACAGGAGCACCTCTTCACCAAGTCCAGCACCAGCTTTAGAGACTTTGTGGTCTCCTGAGACCTTGCAGGTCTGGGAACGTCTCTGTGTTAGAGGTACTGAGGTGAACAAGCCCCTGGTGAGCAACACAGCTGCCTCTTGTCCTTCTTGCTGTGACTCTAGCAGTAAATAGAGGAACTGAACCATTTTAAAGAAAAAAAAAAACATGCTAAAGCTACCTTGTAGCAATCTCTCAATCTTTTCCTTTTTTTTTTTTTTTTTTTTTTTTTTTTTTTTTTTTTT
>VZRU01018360.1:363376-380005 GCA_013398155.1 Pedionomus torquatus | reverse complement strand
AAGTTCCATGTAAAAAATTCTCAATATTTTCTTTTTTTTTTTTTTTTTTTTTTTTTTTTTGTCAGTGATAGCTGTAAGGAACAGTTCACTTCTATGTGCATCAGGGAACTGGCTGCTCTTGGTGCATGTGGGTGTCCTCAAGACAGCTGTGATGGAGTGAGCAGATTGCAGGGTGTGTGGCGCTGGGGAGGCACCATCAGTTCCTGGGTCAGTATATGAATCTGATAGTCCAGGCCTTGAAACACTGGCATCAGAGGCAAGACTAAATCAGAATACAAAAAACATCATGAAATCAGGTTTTTGAGCAGGGAACACGTCTGCCGGTGTTGAGATTTCTCGTTTCTGCAGGCTAATATGTGGAATACTGTTGCAGTGATGAATTAATGGTGTAAGAGTCTATGCTAGCTTGAGAACTTTTGCCAGCAGCAGTTCCTGCTTCAGAGCAGGAGCTGCACTGACAGTTCCTAGCACTGCAGCATGCAGCGGACCCAAGCATGATTTGGGAGAGAGACACAGTGGTAGGATCCGTGTGAGGAGAGGAATCGCACCCCAGAAGAAGAACTTTTCAGAAGGGTCTGTATCTGAAAATCCATCTGTTCTTTACCTTCTCTGGTGAAGATTTCTCAGCCCTACTGATGCATAGTATGCCAGAGCAGATGCAGGCTTCCCATAAGATAATAAGCCTGTACTTTTACCTTCCACCCCTGAGAAACCAATGGGGAAGTTCTAGTATTTTGTCTGATGCCTCCTGCCTAGCAGAAAAATGTCCTGTTCAGCCACCAGAGATACAGGTTTCTCCCAAGAACCAGAGATAGAGTATCTGCTTTGAATTGGTACAGCTATTCTGAAAGGACAAGGATTATGGTCTTGATAATACTATTGCAAATCTAATGAGATTTACAAAAGGAAAAAAAAAGGAACTGAATATATTAAATATATTAAATAATATATTAAATTAATGATGATTAAAAGAGAGAAGTTGCATGGTAGAGCAATGGAGTTTTCAGAGTCCTGACACGGTCAGTAAAAGGCCTGGATAAGGAGGTAGGTGAGAGCTACCAACACACAGGAGGTGGTCTTCCATATTACCTGTATGATGCAGAAAGTCCATGAGGCTGAATATGTCCCTCAGGGATATTGGTGGCAGGTACTGAAGAGAAAAACCACACAACATACACACTACACTTCAGGTACAGGAATATAGCAACTGCTTGAAGTAGAAACACAGTGCTAAACTGATGCCTTGTAAGTCTTTAATTTCTATGCTTGCTAGCACAGTAGCTTTATAATAAATTTCCAAATCCTATGCAGTGTCTATCAATGAATGCACTGGCCTTTATGATGCGTATATTTGCGTTTTTTCTAATCATATTTACTAACTAATTTGCAAAGGTTTCACTCATCAGTACAAATTACAGAATTCTTTTGTGCAGACATTGGGATTAAAAATTTGTAATAAAGAAATTCATTAACCCTTACCTATCTTTAGCTTGGAATAAATGCTGGCATTAGGATGAATAAAACACAGAAAAAACCATCCCCTACTTTGCATTAGCAGAAAAATCAGTTTTCTAGAGATAAATGTTGACTATAAAAAGTTATGAGCATTTCCTATTCCTACAAACTTCAAAAACAATTTCCCTTTTATCACAAAATCTAAAGTATAATCAGAAAATAATTATATTCTAGCTGAGTTGTAAATTAAATCAGAATTGCTAAACACGAATTGGTATCTCAGATTGCATCATTACAGTACTAAAAAAAATTAAGATGCATAGCCCCCCTCCTGAGCTGAGTACTGTCATGCAGGACCCTACGTGTTCTGCCACTAACAAAAGGAAACATGGAGGTTTTGTAGGAAGCAACAACCTCATCACCTTTTCAATAAAAGCCTCCACACGTAATACCTTTTTCAAACCATCAGTACAACCGGTGGACTAATATTAACCTCTGAATTGATTCACAAACTTCTCATTTTCTGTACTCCTCCCTCTCCAGAAAACTCCCCAACCAACAAACCAACACCAAACCCTAAAGCTCCACCAAAACAACCACTGTTTGTGGAGCCAATATTTCAATAATTTTGGGGTGATATCAAAATTACAATCTGCTCTTGCATCTCCCAGGGACAGCACTCATTATTGTTTTGGTGTACGTGCTTCACAATTGTGTCTTCCTGTAGGTGTTTCCTATTTCCTTCTGTTTATTAAGCTGCCTTTACGCCTTCTCACACTAAGACTGCCATATTTCGGAGGGCTATGCATTCCTCAGTACACCGTTCTCTTGGTGTGAATCCATCTTTCCTTCTCAGGTAAGCTCCCAAAGAGAAGGGAAAATAAATAAATAAATAAAATAATTCCCCCTCCTACCCATCCCAGAGTTGCTCCCACAATCTGTATAAAAAAAAATTCCGTCTCTTTGACTACATTTTCCTTCTGTTCTGTGAGTTAAGCATCCAAATACTGAGCTCAATGGGGTGGAGACTACCTTGCTTACCACGTCGCCAGAAGAACTGGAACCCAATCAAAGATTCCCAAAATTATTTCCTTTATGCCTCCAAACTTTTAATTTGGGGTTAAAAAAACCCTGCAAAAATATATTTATATACATATTAATTTGTCAGAAACAATCTTCACTTCATGTGCTAGAACTGAAAAACCAGTTTTATTTATCCAATTCAAAGTATTCTTCCTGTGATCTGCTGTGGAAACTAGCAGAATGCTGGAGAGAGAGACAGCATATCTAAACAGAAAAGTCATGCCTGTTTATACACAGTAGTAAACAAGAGTTACTTGGAACACAGCTGTATTTCTGTGGTTTCCTCATTTTCTTACTGCTGGTGCACAGCACAACACTGTTAGATGATACTAGCTGCTGACAGCAGTAAAAAGCCTGATTATTAGTGCTCTAGATCTGTCAGTACTTACCATCTAAAAAGATGGGCAGATCTGCTTGTCTGAATGAAACAAGGCATAGGAAAAAGAAACTATTGCAAATCTGGCTCTGCACACAGTCTGAGGAATGAAGTAGGACGTGGCATAATCAGAACAACTGTAGAGGAATGTCACATACTGAGCATAACTAGCCAGCGCGGGAGTAGCAACTTGACCTAGACTTTCCATACTTCAAAAAAAAAAAAAAAAGAAGGGAAAAAAGGGGCAGTGATCAGCAGCACAAGCTGGTCTCTACATTAAAAAGAAGCTGGACTCCAGTGAATAAAAGGGGAGAAAGAAGCATAGTTAGAGATTAGCAGTGTGCAAGAGGGAAGGCAGAGAAATGTGAAAAATCATGGCTAGGACAACCACAGGAAATGATATATTGCTGGCAGATGTTTGTTTTAAAGTTTTCCATGATTCCATGCATAAGCAGAGCAGTGCCAGTGCTGTCAGCATATTGAGAGCTGCAGCCAGAGGAGAGCAGGAGCAATCACAAGGGACAGCCACCAACAGAAAAGATTCTGAAGATCACACCTCAAAATGCCAGCTGCTTATTGTCCTTGCAGTGCCAGCTTGGCACCGCATTGCCCCTGGGCTGCCATCCCCCCAGCCTCTGTGCCAGCCTCCCCAGCTGCCTCACTTCAACAGAGCAGACATAACCAGGCCTTTAGCTTGATGGCTCAGTTCTTGGCTTTGCCCCGCTCTTGTAGGGACCAATACAGAGTTTCAACTACTCTCACCCCTCCAAGACTAGTAAATTTGAACATTTTAAGTTAGAGACAGTCATGAGACCTCTTGTATATCACAGATCACTAAATTTTGTTAGTTGCTGCAGTATTGAGCTTAAACTCTTGTGTGTGACCTTCCAAAAAGGCACTTAGTTCTGACCTCAGTCTACCAAGAGCTGGAAAACCTCCACACTCCCTTGGGTTTGTTCAAGGTTAATCAGCGCCACTGTTCACCTTCTGTTTGATTTCTCATTTGAATTTATTATGTTTCAGCTTCCAACTGATGATTCTTATTATGATTTTACCTCCTGGATGAAATAACCACACAAAATAGTTTTTCTCATGGAGAGGAAGCACAATAATCACCTCATCTTTCTTTTCAGCACCTTCCTTGATTTATCAGCATCACTTAAAAATGTGGGCCTCTGAACTGGGAAAAGCATTCTAATAACAGATTCGGGGACGTTGTATAAATTGTTTAGTCCTAAATGGTGGTTAATATTTCCCTTGCTTACTAGGTGACTTCAAACTATTTGCTTTCTTCATGTAATCAAAGTACATTATCCTTCCCAGTATAGGAAATAAACAGTAAATGCACACTTCGTTCTTTACTTTGTCATTTTATTGGCAGTCTCGCCTCTCCTGGTTACTAACAGGTCAAAACTCCAGCTCAGACGTGATCTGTTCCTAATTTACCCATTTTTGTCAGCTATATCAACTATATCTTTTCTCCTGATAGCTCTACCTTTTCTATTTCAATTTTCTGTTTCATGACTTCTTCACATGGATGACTCTATTTTTTCACCACTGTTACAAGGTTTGTTATTAATTTCTTATCAGTTCCAGTCTTCAGTTCAGATTCAAGTCACAGCAGCCTTTAAGCCAAAGCTTCTTGAAAGAATACTCAGGGCTTTCTGGCCACTAAATGCATTCTTCCTCAGCAAGTCTTGGTTTTAACCTCTGTTTTTGTTGCGTATTGTCCCACCATCCCCACCCCCTAAAATTTCACCATAACAAATTCTTAGCAAACAGGCTGCTAAGAGCGATTTTTCTACGACCAAGACCGCCCCCTTTAGTCACGTGATATAAGCAGCTGCTGAGTTTTGCGATTAATATTTCTAATATGAAATAGGAGTTTTACATTTTGGATACACAGCAATATGTCTCAATTAAAGGGTCATATAAATAGAGGGAATCACATTACATGAATGAGTATATTAGCTTCTGGAATTCTCCTTCCAGTTTTTGTGCTGACTAGCACATTCAAATGGTAAAGTTAAAAATCTGCCTTTCCTGTGTATTAAAAATATAGCGCAAAGATCTGTATCTGACACTTGGCATATGTGTTGTCCATGGAGCTTTAGAAAAATTGGATTGTATTTCATATGTTAAGTACATTCATCCATGCACACATACTCCTACATAAATGGACTTTAAAGCTGAAAGGCTTTCAGACTTGTGATTCAAATTTAATAAAGTAAAATCTTTAATCCTTTGCATACATTACAGCAGTAGTATTGAGTATTACTTCACGTCTAAATTTTAGAACCATTTCATTTGTTCAGTCTTTAAATTTCTGTGGCCAATATTATATTAAATTCAGCTTTTGTATTTCAAATTGAACACATGCTATGTTCTAATTCAGTGTTTTAAAATAAATCACTTACTTTCTAACTTTTCTTCCTTCTATCATCAGAGTAATTTAACACATGTCGTTTCCTGCATTTCTATCCAATTCACACATCAGCAGGTGGTATACAATTTTTCCTTATTTTTTTCCCCTCTTCTTACTGTATAGCATTTTGTGTGTTTAGATAGGACCCATCTTATTTAAAAAGCAGCAGCAGAGTGGCACTGTAGAACAATGCCACCTTCTACAGCATATATTTCAGAATTTTTAATTCCTTGTCTGTATACCATTTAGTAACTGTTTCGCTTATAGAGCCTGTAACTTTGAGGTAGTGAAAGATTTAGCATATGTCCCATATTAATACATCCAATATCAATCAGCTAAAGCAACATGGACCAATTCATGTGCAGCTGCTTAATGTGAGTGAAAAATAAAATAAAATAAAATAATTTATCCCTTGCATGATCCTGTATGCTAGACATACATATGTGCTTTTTTTTCTAATACCTATCAGATGCACCCTTTTTAGCTGCTCCTGTCTACTTTGCCTGCTGCAAATGTTGACTTCTGTCAATATAGTCACAATTTTTTTTCTGATTATTCTTTTCCATTTCTTCTGAACTAATCTCTACCTTTTTAACCAACAGGAGAAAAAGTGAAAAGAATGCATGTAGATACAGAGACGATGACACAGGGTTTTTGAGTAAAACCAAGAATTTCACAGAAAGCCCAGAACATTTTTTTTTAAAAAAGGAAAAATACTAACTCAAACCCCCAAAATACTAAGAGCGATATGGGGACCACCATTCCAACTCCCACCAAAATACAAAACACCAGAAAATGCCCAAAAAGAAGTCAAGTAAACCAGAGAGTCATTGTCAGCCATCACTGGAGCTGGAAGGGAATCTGCAGTGAGTCAGTCTCGTATTTCTGTATCCTTTAAACACATACATTATTGTCCTTTAGCAAACTACACATAAAGTAGAATAATAGCTTTACACAGCTCAAATGAAGAGTTTGGTTTTTCAGACAAACATTTTTGTTTCCTATAGTAGCAATTATAGGAGACGCTAGGAGCTGGCTAGAAAGTTCAGTACAATCTATAAACACTTATTCATAGAACCACTGGGTGGACACTGTTTTGGAGCCAACTCTTGTGTTCAACATTTCCATTGCGAAACAAGTTTGACGTTTTTGTCTGTCTCCCCCTTTTTTTTTAAAGAACAAATCAATTTGTAACTGAGAGACAGCGGTTTGCAACCAACTGTGCTCAAGATCAAAATGAATTAATGATACTGAAATAAAAGTAACAGGTAAAAGCAACAAATTTGAAATAAAGAGTAATAGAAAATAGAGATCTGGATTAGAAAGGAACACAAAAACCCCCATGGATTAGCCAGCAAAGCTTCTCTACTTTTCTTAATTTCCTCCTACTAATTCTTTGTATTGTAGTGAATTGATCAGCTGTTAAACACATGGTCACCTCTTTTAAAAAAAGATTGCTATCTTTTGTGTTTGGCTTGAAGCTAATGTTATCTAGTCTTTTAGAAAATGATACTGTATACCCCTTTCAAACCACTCAATTCTTTATCTGTGCTGCACTTTGTTGTTATCCTGCTCAGATGCATCTCACATTTCATGTGGGCAGACATTATCTAGGGATCTGGCGTCACTTCTGAAACAACAGGATTACTGCATCTCTGACCTCCTCACAAGAAATAAAAGTTGCAACCTAAACATGTTCAGCTGATGGCCTTATCAGCTCATATTTCTACACTCACAACTTACAGTTATGTTTATAAATAAACAAGAATATCTACAAAAAATATTAGCAACATTAGTAAGAATAAATATTTGCAATAAATATTTGTAAGAAGAGATGTCAGCTGGGTGCCTCATGCACCTCTTCTAAATACAATGCTGCCCTGCAGCTGGGCTAACCAGCCACAGCAGAAGGTCTGCAAAGCTCTGAGCTGTTAATGTGCCATCAACTCTCTACATGTCCTGCAGGCAGTCAGCCGGTCTGAAAGCCCTCATGTCCAAGCTCAGAGCAACTGACACAGCCCACAGACAGTTTCAGTTGTTCTGGGATCCTTTTGGTATGGATCAGTCCAGAGATAAAGAAACGAAAACGTTTCTGCATGTCAGGCAGAGCGTGACTTCTCAAGCTAGCTTTGCTAGCCTCCCATGACAGTCCAGGTGCTATTCATGAAACTGGAAGTACAGACAGGGCTCCTTCCATTAGTTTCTTTAGGCTACTGCTCAGGGCAATCATGCTGGATGGAGAAAGCCCATCTTAAAGTCCTTTCTTACCTGACCTGGACAAGGCTTAGAAACAAGCTGAGACCTCATGTCAGGATAATACAGGGGAATGGAGTTTTTTGTTCCTCCAGCTGTTCTCTGAAAGACACTTGTCTCCATACAAAACATTTAAACAGTCACAGAATCAGATGCTGAAGTCCAGACGTTATGAGAAATTACTGTCTTCTCTTCTAAGCTACCTGGCTATCCTTTCTCTTCTACAGAGAACAAAAGATGGTACCACTGTCTCCTGTCCCTCTGTAGAAAACACTGATAGCTTGTTCCTACACTTTCAGAGATACCCCAAGTTAACCAAAATGTTTAGCTTGCAATCAGTATTCAGAAGTTGTTATTGAGTAACTCCCTCCAGAGCCAAAGCCTCAAAAAAAGACAGACACAAATACCACAGAAAGCTTCTAAAATTAGCAGATCTAGGTTGGGTAGAAATGGGCAGGGGGGAGGAGTGTCACAAAAATCCTTTTGTTTTTGTGGCAGCAACTTAATTCTCTCAAAACTTTTGGCTCAGGTCCATGTTAGAGTAACTATAAAAGGGCTGCAGGAAAGATTGAATCATCTTATTTACTATTTTTTAGGCATTTTTAAAATATATGTTGATGATGCTACAACTGAAGTAGAAACAGGAGCTTACGTAATTATGGATGGCCACAGACACAACAGCATAGCGCATCTAGAGAAGACAGGAGAGGAGAGATGGCTAAAGGAACTCTGTCCATGAACTGATTCTGACATGACCAGTAGAAGACACATATACCATGATGTGATGCTTATTGCAGCCAGGCTGGAAACATTGCTCTGGTATGACTACAAAAATTTTGGATTAAGAACAATAAAAGGGATGGAGATATCCACTTCATACATAAACAGATCTTCCCACAACACTTGGAGAACTTGTGGCATTGGTACTGCAACATGTATTCAACTTTGCAACAAGTTCTTTTTAGCATTCTGTATATCCCTGAATCGTGCAATTTCTTAGACATAAAACATGTCATTTCTAGGTTTAAAAAACATAAAAGCTGAGTTATATAAAAAATACGGCAAAGAGTCGATGCTCTGGAAATTTTACAGGATCCTACGTCTGGCTGAACTTACTCACTTGCCAAAGAAAAAAGCCCTTTAAATACAAGATTAGCATTCAGCCCTTGAAGAGTAACGTCTGTTCTTTTTAGTTTTTAATTGCAAATAACAGTAGAGGATAAAAATAAATAAATTGAACACAGCTATATGATGCTAAAGCCTTTCTTGACAAATACTTATAACAGGAACAGTGGAGCTGTTAATGCTAATTTAGATGGTTGTCTTGAAGAAGCTACTTTGGAGTCCATGTTTTTATTACCTGATTAGTCACACACATTTTCCCTATTAATATTACTTCTATAAGTGAGTTAAATAGTTCTCTGGGATACTCACTTAACTAGATTAATACAGAAACTGAAAAAAAATGAGGATGGGAGCACAAGTTGGGCATTAAGAGTCTCCTTGGTTATTTTACTGAGCAGTTCCAATTTATAGTTCTCTAAAATATATGACAGATCCTCTCCTGGAAAATGTTCATTCAAGACCAGGGTATTTCCACATGTTGGTGAGAACTTGTCCCAGAACCATTTCACTGCAGTACTGATCACTTGTTTAATATATCCTCATCGCTGGAATTTTTCCTCTCTGTAGGAACATGAAACAGTGGCTCTGTTCTAGCAGGCTATGTATGCCCGTTTTAATGTGAGCTTCAGGACTTGTCATTTTGAGTGGATTACCTGGCTTTTGAGTAGTTTTTAAAGAAAAGTTCATATGCTTTTCCCCCCTTTATTCCACGCTATATACTTTCAAGTGTTTGTCTTCTTGGAGTTGTCATGGTCTCCAAAAGATGAAACTCCTCCTTACATGCAACATTACAATGATACAGCGTGTGCCCTGGACACTATGCCAAGATAAGGGGGAGTTGGACCTGCATCACCTGAAATAGAACTTTACCCAGGCTTCCTTTCTGCTGCTGCCTCAGAATCTGGCTGAAACAGTCCATAATATATAGAGTCAATTTGCTTAAAAACAAAGAGAGGTTTTAAGCATTTTAGCCAAGGCAACGTGTTCTTCTGCAGATTTGCACCTTCGTTTATCTGCTTGGTAAGGTGCAACCGCTGACTGATCTCTCCCATAAGTTAGGGCACAGATCTTCTGAAAAAGAGAATTTATGTATTTTGATTAAGAATTCTTCCACAGCTTTTCACCCAGTGTCACTGAGTCTCTCTTTTATCCATCTGAAAAACTGACAACTATCCTCCTTGGAACTCTCCACTTCTTTGCTTAATTTCACTGGAATTGGCCCCTTGGTTCAGAAGTTACTAGGGTAGAAAGAGAGACAGCCAGATGCAGACAGCATGCTTGCACAAGACTCATTTTTTACAGAAGGCAGTTGCAAAAAGCTGTGGGTAAACAATGCAAGCCAATGCTATGCCGTCTGTATTGAGGGCAAAGAGGAGCCTGCCTACAGCACTGGACTGCATTACAAGAACCTGCGATCCTATTACTGGATATTTCACATGGTTGCACTATACCTCTGAACAGGTCATTTGATATCTTTGTTTCCCATCACTGGTGTGATACATATCTACACACACAGCCAGCCGAATGTGTACAATAAGTAAATATTTAAGATTTCTACTATCCTCTAGCAAGAAAAAGCTAATTAATGAAAACTGCCCATCTTTTTAAAATGTCACTTTTCTGTTTCTTATTTAGTGTGTTTTAAGACATAAGTAAAATTTAAAAAAGGTGTTCTAATATGCTCTTATGCTTGCATTAAAATGCAGTCTGATCACTGTAATAATCAGCAAGATTCAATTTGAACCTCATTTCAAGATAATTGCCATCTTTTAGTATTGAAGAAAAATTCTACCTTTTCAACTTCAGCTGAAAAGAATTTAAAATCACAACAGCGGATTTAGATTTTGCTCTCTAAGTAGTGTGGATGAAACATCACAGAAAATTAAAATATACGGCAAGGAAATTTGCTAAGAAGGTATTACATCTATTACAAATTATTGTCTTTCCTTAGCAAGTCTTTAATAAATTGTAAAGGTGTCAAACAATTTGAAAGAAATTACAGAAAACTCCTTAGAAATCTAAAAGATCTTAGTCTAAGAAAAATGGCGCTTGTCTAAAATGAGCAAGACGTTTTGCTTAAGTTTCCCTTTGTACTACTGAAGCATCACTATGTACAGAGGAACACTGGTTCTGCTGCAGTTCTCTGCAGCCCTCCTATTAAGCTGAATTACGCCCAGGCAGTTGCTGGCAGGCAGCAAACAGAACTGTGCTGGAGAGCTGGACATCAAGCACCTGGAGATCCCTGTTCTTAGAAGTAGCGGGTCTCATTTTGTCAAATGGAAGTGGTTGTATGCCAAGAGTTTGTCATGGCCATATAAGAAAGAAACACAGGACTGCTTCAACTTATTTAATTCAAATGTTATATAGATATTAGCACTGTCAACACAAAACTGGGAAACACATTCCTCCTTCCCTGAAGACAGTGGACATTAAACAACGGAGAGAAGAGAGAGAACCCAGCTTCCCGCTTACTAAAATTGAAGGCGCCAAAGAACACCACAGAAATGCCTGCTGATGGCTTCTAATTTCCCTTCATTCAAAGTAGGTAAATCAGTAAAACCAGCCAGCACTGTATACGTGCAAATACTGAGAGAACATGATTCTAGAAGAATTTGCTTCAAAAACAGACATAATAATTGTTCATAGTCTTTGGAGTATCAGCAAACTCAAAGCAAATGGCCACTATGGCATGGCACTTTTGCTGTACCTTAACACAGAAAATACTGACTTCTACAAGAGAAAGAGCCTCCATGCATTATCAGACTGAGTTACAGCATTTCATTCTCTTTGCTACGACAGCAGAAGCAGCCAGAAAACCACCTGGGGGAAATAGCATGACCAGTGGCCTTTCTTCAAATAAAGCTTCAGAACATGAAGTTTAAATACATGTACTGGCTAAAGGTGGTAAATGTCATCCCAACAGGCAAGAAAACGTGTACTTGGGAGCTAATCCCTGCATTGCTCTCACGTCTTAAGCCAACATGTCCTCAGCATGGACTGTTGAGTTCAGCTTCACAGATATGAGAGTTGAGCTTCACTAAGGGTACTTGGAGGTTTTTTTGGTGGGATTTCTTTGTTGTTGTTGTTGTTGATTTTTCCCCTAAACTGAGTCGGCCCATTATTTTTTTCTAAAACAAACTTTAATGATGGCATATTCAATGCCTTTGTTACACTGTATTGTTAGGCTATATTATCTGAAGGACATCTCATTCGCAAGTACATCTTTCTTGACCAGATCTTTGTGCAAGTCTGAAGCACAAAATATGTTCCTAATTATGAAATATATTATCTAGCTATCTCTTTGTATATCTAATATATCTACACATAAATACTTTTTATTCACAATGTAAAAATATCACTCATTCAATTCAAGCGGATATTTCAAGGCTTTATTTCAAAGTTTTTAGATATTTCACATTTTTATAGTGTTTTTTATCTTGGAATTAAACAATTGTTTTTGTAATTATTAACTTGGTTCTTCGCTCTGTTGTCATATAACTAATATAAAAGTAATATTCAAGGCATTAGATCCTATTTTATGCTATCAACAACTGTCATGACAAGTTACTCTCGGACTGATTAGGTGTTAATGAAAATACAGCAGACCACAGATCTTTGCAATAGCCTTATGATCAGCAAAAGATAGAAATAAAAGAGTAAAAACATTTGTTCTGCTCCAGTGTATGCTCCCTTTGTGTTTTCACCTGAGAAAAATTACTGAAAATTACTGAAGATGTGAACAAATGAATCCTGAAAGTCAGACTCTCAAAAAAAAAAAACAAACAAAAAACTTACATATATATATGTAGTTTTTCTTTCAAAAATGTCTTAGTTCTAGTCATGGACTTTAAAAAATACATTGTTTGGGGATTATTTAATAAATATGTTTGATAATTTAAATTTTCTATCTTAAGTACATCGTCATCCAGTAACAGTGTGGGATGCTCATTTTCTGTGAATTTGAACTGAGGGCCTGACTGAGAACCTGCCGAGTTCCCTGCTGATTGCAGACTTGGAAACAGCAGTGTTTGTCATTGCTTCTCATGGCTGTCAAAACTGCCGAAGTATTAATGATCTGATGCGGCTCTTTAATTCCCTCCATTTTTCTTTCTTTGTCTCCTTGACTTCCATCTCTAAGATGGTAGTTCTTGATGGATACAAGAAGCATAAAAAAAAGGATAATTTCTTTCCGGGAATGTTTTTCTCTTTATCTTTTGTAGTTTTATTTTTGTACTTCAGAGTGAAATATTCCTACTGTGCAGCCAGAAGTTCTATAATCCTATTTTTATACAGCCCAAAGGACTCAAATCCCAGGTGAAGTCTCTTCCATGATGACTTGAATGATGGGTATATTCAGGCTTTAAAACCAGATAAGAGTTTAAGGAAAAAGTAAAGTGTGCTTTTGCTAAAATAAAACTGTTCCATCTAATATCACACATATATAAATATACTAATATCCCTTTACTAAAAAATGATGGCATATGTTTGTTACCACACTGGTACGGAAAACAAATGACATCTGTTAAATGTTCTGCTGCAATACAAAAAGGCAAAATATTTAAGATTTAGAAGTCTGCATATGGTAGTCTTCAATACATAAGCACCAAAATAAGAGTGACTTAATTCTATGAAGGACCAGCAAAATGCAGCTCTACCGTAATCATTGGAAACTTGCTGAATTAGAAGTTGTAGGACCCACTCTTAAATTCCAGATACTCGCCAAAATTGGGAATCTTGCCCAGGACTACAATTTTGATGGAGAATGTGATTTCAGATTTAGTGTCCTCTATATCTCCTCATTTGTTAAGCACATGATCACTATTATATCACTGCAGAGGTTTGCTACTCTACTGAATCACAAAGACATTATATTCAGAAAAGAGCAAGCACTTGACATTAGTCCACCTTTTCTTCTGCTAAGGTCACTGAGGGTTTTACTGCTGTTACTGGATACAGAAGAGAACCATGAGGAACATCCTAGAAAAAAAATAACATACGGAGCTGGACTAGCTACGTATGAAAATAAAATAATAAGAACTGATTCAAAATTACACATCAGAAGTTTGCATGGTAAATAAGAGAAAAGATGACTACACTACCTTTCTCTATACATACATGGGTATAAACACACGTTCATTCCTAGAAGCAGGGCTGCCACCTGCCCCAGTGTAATAACACAAAGCATGTTAGATGCGCTTGCAAAGTCATCTTATTTGCTGGCTCTGATACCTGCACATAAAAGCCACCCCTCTCCAAAACTGTGTCAATAAACCTAGGAGGAGGCCAGCCACACAACGTATGCTGCCCTTTCTAGTGTCAGAAAAGTTCATCCTACACTCCATAAACAGCTGATTCCACTATTTAGTCTTGAATGATGGGTTTAAATTTCCCACAAGGAAATCAATACAAAGACCCATAAGGCAGAAGTACTATTGCAGTTAAAACACTAAATAGCTGCTATATGGCAGTAGGGTTTCTAATGACTAGAGAGATGTGTTTTTAACAGAAATCTCTTCCTACCTTGGTACAAACTGAAAGAAAAACCAAGTATCACATGCCAACGCAGAGAATATCGATTATTACATGTTTTTAAATAAGAAATTATTAATGTAACACAAGTAGGTCACAAAGACTCAGGAATATTTGAAGATGATGAATTTTGCTGGCTATATTCAGCTTCAACTTATACCACCTTCTGCTTTCATCCTGAACTGGAATGTGGACATAAACTATCCAACCACTGCCAACAAGAAATCGCTCAGTCTCAGTGGGTGACAAAAATCACACTGTACACATCTGAATTAGCTACAGTTCAAGAAGCTTGTGCTCAAAGGAGCAGACATACCAGTGTTAATCTAATACTTTCATCTCATATATCATATTATGTAAACCCACCCCTATAATTTGACTGTTTATCCTCTTCCAGAGTATTTTTTCATGGATTTTGGGGTAATTGAATGCTGTATTTATTTGTAGGTTTTAACTTCCAGGTACGCAGTATCTAGTTCTTCCCTGAAATCTCAAGATCCTGGAGACAAGTGATTAAATGAGAACCTCAGCTCTCTCAAAAATAAAACTCCTAAACTCCTCAAGAAAAAGCCAAACATGAAGTTATTGACTCCTGTGGTTATGAGACAAGAGCTTGAAACCAATCAGAGTATACCCTAGAAGCTCAAAAGCTGGAGTGCAAACAATTCATATAGCAAAATAGCAAAATTCTGACAATTTGGGCAATAATGTATAATTTTTTTAATACTTAGAACTGCAAGAAAACAAGCTTTTACAACTTTGTCTTCTGCAAATACTGCCAGACCTGTAGGCATGGCTAGATTCTACCCCCCCTTCTGGTGGCTCTCCTTCCAAAAATTAAAAGTGCCGAGAGCCATAGATGTTTTTATCCTACTCTCACTCTTATATCCATTTTGTTTATTGTGCCTATAAGCTGCATTTAGTCTCCATCATCTGGTAAAACCTTTCAGATGAAGAGTATTTTATGCTACACCGTAACAGTGCTTAGTACAGTAAAACTCAGACCTCTACGGAGAGCGTAGGAGCTGCTACTAGAAACAGTCAACCCTCATGAAACCATTAGAAATGGCCATTCTGACCCTCCAGTTATTCACAGTCAGTATTTCTGGGCAAAAATCAGGGAGACCTGCACCTAAGCTTAAAAACTAAAATAAAGTAAATTAAATCAATTTCAGGTTAAAATGATCTGAGGTTTAAAGAGTTTAAATATTAATGGTCATTTAATGGGCCTGATTGAGAAGATATGAGACTAAGCTTCATGGAGAAGATGACACCATCATACACATTGGTGTTCTGAGGTTTAATGGAATAGGAGGTCACTGGGAATATCTGCATCATTCTCCTTAATTCTTTTGAGTCATCCCGGTGGAAATTCCACTGTAACAGCAAAATTAGTAGCTGTGTTTAGTAAACTTGGATTTTATTTTATTTTTTTTTAATAAATCAAAAGAATTAAACAGCTGTGAAACACTTAAACACTCCATGTCACTGAATTGTACAGCATGACTTTACTTCTAAACAGACTTAATCTTAAACTGCTGCCCCATGTCATGTCAACCAGCTGGCACATCTCATCAGAAACAACATTTTAATGAATCTTTTATTTCACATACTCAAGATCGCACTTCTCATGTTTTATAAACAAATTAACTTTTCCTTACAAAATAAAGAGTGGTTGAGCTGCTGCAGACTTCAGAATAAAGGGATTTCTAATCAGCTTCAAGAGTCTGATTTCCCTATGCACCTTCTCAATTTCTCCTCTCAACATCTTATGGCATATCCGTTATCACCGTTCCTGCTGATCTAGAGCACACCCTTCTCTAATTTCTACTTGCTTTTAGCTTAAGGATGTAAGAACAACAACAAAATGGCATATACAAATGGCGTGGAAATGTGTTCAGTAAGTGTGCACAAATATGTAAATTACACATATCTATTACAATTTCTCTTCTCTTTGCATAGATCTATTTTTACATTTGTGGCCTGTTGAAAATCTGCATCATGCTGCTCACTCACCTTCTGGATAACATTTCCATCAATGATTATCTAAAATACAGTCATCTCAAATGGGTATCCAAGCAACCAAATATGCCCCCATTATGAGAGCCAGGGAACTGACTAAATGAGGACAATTCATGCAAATCACTATCTTCACAGTCAGACTCAGATAGTTAAAGGAAACTCCACAGGAGTTCCAGCGGCCGGTGCCGCTCCGGGCTCGGAGGTGCGGGGGTGCCGCCGGCAGGGGAGTCACTTTTCCCGCAGGCTGCTGAGCGACTGGCGCCGGGACGGGCTACTTGTGCCGGGACCAGCGCCGGAGCCGGGGCTTTCGCCGGTGCCGGTAGAGGTGTGGGCCTGGCTGGTGCCGGAGCCGGGGCGGGGG
>VZRU01018360.1:342345-358603 GCA_013398155.1 Pedionomus torquatus | reverse complement strand
AAAAAAAAAAAAAAAAAAAAAAAAAAGAAGCAACACAAAACTGCTTTTCATGGTTATGCAAAAGTACAGAACAAAGCTGCTAAAACCCATTCCATACTGATTAGTCCAGGCCCAGGTTTGAGCAAGTGCTGCTTCCTTCCTAACTCACGCTGCAGATGTGGGACTTTCCATTGCCACCCAGGCTGCAGCAGGGCTGGGATGCTCACAGGCATCACAGGCAGAGAAGACCCTGCCACCTGCTGCTGCTTTTGGCATCAGGAGAGACCGCAGCCTTCTTGATACTCTTGTTTAATACGTAGCTTTCATCCAAATATGGCACTACTGAAAAAAACAAGGATAGCTTTGCTCTTTGATTAGATTTTGTATTATAATATTGTTTCCCATAGATGTTTTCTAGTATCACATTGTTTATTTAAAGAAAAATTATACTTAAAAGTAAGTTTCCTAAAAATGAGGGAGCTGGACGTCACTGATGGAGATACTCAAGACATACATATTTTAAAAATTCTATGATGGCCTCCAGTCAAGGGTTTATCTACAGTAGCCTGCAGGTAAGAACACAGTAATAGAGCGTTAAGGCTAAGATTGTGTAGAAATACTGCACAGCTGAAAAGAAGTATTACTTTTAAAGATTACGTGATTTCTACAAGTTCAGGAAATATACTTGCCTTTGGGGTTTGATCAAGGCAAGGTGCCAAGCACCATGTAGCCCAGTCTAACAAGCACTGAAATGAATGGGAAGACTTCCGCTGACTTGAATGGTGTTTTTTTTTGCTGACTGCATCTTTGGTGATGGCATGGTCTGAGCCACCTCCTTTGAATAACTAAAATTTTTAGAAGTAAGATCCTAGGCAAGAACAAGCCAAGACATAAAGAATAGCTCCTGTCCTGGTTGCTTAGGCACTTTGAATTTGCAGAGGAGGATTCTGGTTTGAAAAACTAAAGAAAAACCCTGCCACATTTTTCACTTTACTGATTTAGCAGAGTCTGAGTATCTCGAGAGATATGAAACTTTCCTGTATGTATTTTTGACTGCAATGTGTATTATGCCAACTTGCCCTTTTCAATTACTGTTTTTATACTTTTTCTATTCTCTGTTCTTCACAGAAGGGAAAACAAAAAAAAAAAAAATGACAGAAAAAAGGACTGCTGCGTGTGCAATAAAGTCACTCGCTTAAAACAGCTGCTACCTACATTGTGTACTCAGGTGTGGCGCTATCACAGAAGCCTCTTTAGGAAAATTGCTCTCCATCAAGCCAAATGCAGCAGTCCAAGAAGATCATATTTTAGGCCCACTATTTCAATGGAATATTTTTTCTTTGGGAAACAACAGGGAGAAATAACAGAAGAACCCTTTCCAGTTTCATGCCAGAAAACATGAACAGAAGTGTTTATGAGTTGCTTCCTATGATGCAATTTCACAGTAATGGAAAGTTTGTTTGGATAACTAGTAACTTCATAGAATCATAACTTCAATGAATCCAAGAACAACTGTGGAGATACATTTCACCAAAAACTCTAGTATTGACAAAATTGTCCAAACACAACCGTATCAGTTCTAAAACACAGGTTTCCTATTGCTGCTGACCTAGAGTGAATTTAAAGTCTCTTTTTTCTACTTATGACGGGACCTCAATGACCATATTTCTTTGTTAAAAAAAAAAAAAAAAGCAATATGATCCCAGATAACGTTCTCAAAGAATGCTGCAGATTTGGTGGGGTTCAGGTTTGTTCATAGGTATTTTGTTTGATTGGTTCGGTTAGGTTTTTTTAAATTTTTAAATTTTAATAAGTATACCGTGGGAATTTACCCTTCCCAGTTTCTTCTACAGGTTGAGAACCTAAAATAACCCCACACAGCAGAGGCAGTGAGCAGCATGTGCTGACAGAGCTCTGGCAGGCAGAGCCATCACGTACAGCCCCCAGCCTTCTTCAGCCCCGGCAGCCACAGGGCACATCCTTCGCCTGCTACACTTCTCCAAGGTCGGAAACCTGAAGCCAGTCCTTCCCATTTCAGAGGTACCGATTCTGACTGTTGGGGGAGAGACCTCTCACACACCCAAAGTGTATGTAAAGTACTGCTCAGTAACCTTTCAAAAAAAAAGGAAAAAGCACAGCAAAAGGAAACAAAAAGGGTACAAAATGAGCGAAACAGCAACTGCTGGTGATCCAAATGCTTAATCAGAAGAATTATGCTGGACAAGACTGCACTTACAGTGTTGTATATGCAACACGTTAAACATGCTGTCAGGACTATAAAACTCCCTCAAATACTATAAAATGCAAGAAGTGGTAAATTCTTCCAAGCAGCAGTCAAAACCAGCACAGGATATAAACAAAGATCGGGGCCTCTTACTAGCCAAATATAAAAGCAACGTGTAAAATGCCCGGCTTGTTTCTCTGCAGGACTCAAGACAACAGTGTTGTCATGAGCGCTACAAGCCTGCTTTGCTACTGAGAGCCTTGCTTTACTAACTTTTCAATGTGATGTTTCACAAAGCTAGTTAGCGTTCTCCACTCCCTGACCACTGCCATGGGTTTACCAACCAGGTGAACTATGGGTGTCCTTCCTGCATGGTTACGCCTGTTGGCCAGCATTAGGAATTTAAGCAGGACACATGCACGCTGTCACCCACTGAATAAATCCAAGATACTTTTTTATATCTAAATATAACACAAGTTAAAGTGACTCCAAGATGTTATTCCTTTTGCTTTGGCTGGGCCTAAACTGAGTTTGCTCTCAGGAAAAGGCTGCAACTGAATCCCCCAAAAGCTCATTAGGCATTTCATGTCTTATTTCTTGGTGAAAAAATACACGACACAACATTTTCGATGTTTAAAGAGGTCTCTTAAGCTTGTCGTTGTATCTCATGTATTAATAGTCCATTCTAAAAAAAGCGTATCATTGCTTAATTGAATATCTATTATCAGATAATGTCCAGTAAATAAACCATATTCTTAAAGTTATTTGCAAAGAAATAGCACAGTCACGTGAACTGACTGGATAACTATGTTAAGCACAAAATGAAAGTGTGATAAAATACCCAAATACTGATAGAGAAAATGGAGTCTTTTCTCCAGCAAAGCTCCTCAGCTACCAGGACTGATTTTCAAGCAGAGCTCCTCTGTTAAAGCTCTTAAAGGAAGTCGTTTTAAAGGAAAACGCGCTCTCTGTTATTACAAATAACAATAGATAGGCAGAGACTGGAGTGAATTTATGGCTGTGTATCACTCTTGGGACTCTGCTTCTGTTCATAAACAACTCAGATACACTCTCATGGTTTGTGCTGTTAGCAGAGCCCCTAGAGGGACTTAAAACTTTGTATTCATGCAGCAACTATCCATTATGCTATATATTTTAGATGATGAAATTAACACCCAGGAGATACATTCTCAAAACATTACATGGGGTTTTAGCTCTGTGACTCCCCTTGATTTGAATGGCACATGTGGTTAAACCCTTTGCAAACCTTTGAGAATTTAGCTTAAAATACTTATCTCAGTGGCAATAACGCAAATATTAAGGTCTAATGCTCCTCCCTGAAGCACCATTGCTTAATCCACGTGCTTGATGCTGCCATCTTAGTTCTCCTGAAAAAAGCTCTTTCCCTCCCCATTCATCAAATTATTCAATTAAAAATAATAGGACTACACACATAAAATGAATCAATCCAATATAGTCACTGGAATTGTCTTCTGAAAGATTAGCAGCAGCAGTACTTACACAGCACAAGTCAATTCTACAGCAGATATATTTTGAATTAAACTACACACCTCAATTTGCAAAATGCTATTGTATCGGGATAACATCAGTATCAGGATAACAGTAAACAACGAGGTGACGGACTTCTTTAATTTCATGACACTGTGGTACAACAAAAGCCATGGCAAGACAAACAGAACAAGAACAGGAAAAAAAAGAGACACTGCCCTTTTAGATAAATGCAAACCCAGTTGCAATTCTACTGCTCCCAATGAAAAAAGCCAGTGTTGTCTAGATAAAAGCCCCACCTATCCCTAAAATATGAAGCCATAAAACTGGAAATATGAGTAGGAATTCTGGAAAGGAAACAAGCCGTCTTCATTTGTCAGTGTTAGCAGGTAGTAAGGGAATACTTCTTCCATTGTAGAAATTTTATAAGCTGTTTCATTCTTTCTGAACATTCATTTTCTTAATGAACTGCAGCCTTTACTGCATTCTGAGTTATGAATAGGTTTACAATGTATCGCACTGTGATACTCATTAATGCTCCAAGTTTCTCCGACTTCTGCCTGCCAAAGCCCATATACTCCATTTTGACCCTGCCTCTGGGAGGACTGTGTGTCTGGGGGTAAGAGAGAGAGATTGCCATTGGCAGAAAAGACGTCATCTTCAAAGATGTCATCTTCAAACAGCATGAACCCCATTCTCAGTTTTGAATATCTTTAGAGAGCATATCTGGTCCTCTGTATTCTCTTCCACTCTCTTCTTTCCATGTGTTCTCTTGCACCACAGCCATGTCCTTGGTGGTAACATTGGTCTAAATTTCCTCTCTCACCTCTATTCTTCTAGACCAAAGAGAGGTGCAAAAAAAGTAGCCCTGGAAAAAGTTGCTACAAAAACTAGAAACAACTTTCTTGGGGAGCTACACCTCAGTCTAGCAGTATGGTGACTCAGCTTTTCCTGCTATCTTCCATGCAAGTCTTCAGGCCCAGTGGACAATATGCTTCCCTTTTTGCCTCACTCATCATACAAGCACGGCAGGATGTGAAATGGTCAGGCAACACGCAAGCCTATCCAGCAGAGAACAAGAGCGTTCTGACAATATCCTTTTAAAACACGTTGAATGCACTTGGCCTTCTCAATGGATCATCTTCAATATAGAAAAAAGAAACCACTAGCAATTTGTTTTAGGTATCTCAATCTGCACATAAAAGATTCAGAGAATTCTACAGGCCAGCAGCAAAACTATTTTAATAATTACAGAAACTCAGTCAGTCTTGACAAGCCAGTAACTAAACAGTGTCTTTTTCCATTTCACAGACAGCAAAATGCACAGCATTTTTTATTAAGCCAGATAAATTCTTTTCTTTGGTCAAAATCAAAATAGCATTTATTATTAAATTCTCTGAAGTAATAAGCTCACAGTAGCTGCTGACTTCAAATTTTAAGTATGATCATATAGAAATTTAGTTCCAGTTATTTTTCTGCCCAGAAGCTAAGAAATTAGTGGCAATTGCATTTGAAAATCTTTTCCCTTTAATGTTTTGGGTTTCTTTATTTTTTTCTTCCCCAAAGTAGTGCCTCTCAGATGCTGTACTGCTTATCAAAGCTTTTCATAGCGGCAAATGGTCAGCTGCACTCGCTTGTATTCCTAATGTTCAAAATAATTTAATGCCAACTACCATTCCTGAAAGCCTCCAAAATTTCCTACAAATCCAAATTCAATTATGTTTGTAGAGACTAATCAATGACTACACGAGTGTTCTCTTGGTATTTGGGACACTGTTTAAAGCCACAAATGCGGCACTTTCAAGTATTTTTCTCCAGCAGGGATGCTAAAAGATAGAAGAATCGCAGCAGATAAACTTCCTTATTGCAAATCTGCCCCTTCTCTATGTTTGTTTTGCCAGAGACAGACACTGAATAGAAGGGAGACAAAGCATAGGATGAAACACATGTACAGGAAGGAGCAGAAATGTAAGGGCCACTTTGGATAGCAAGGGGACATCAAGACTCTACAAAGGCACATGGATTGTGATGGATTTCAGTAATGGGAAGTGTAAATAAAGGAGATGAAGCTTAGAATGCAGCAGAAGAGCAATACCAAGATACCTATGTAGTAAGCATGTGAAGAAGAAAGGAATGGGGAAAAAAAAGTTAGCTTGTGCAAAGTAATGCTTTTTGGAAAAAATCGTGCATATGTGAGCCAAAAGCACACATTTATTTATACTTTCAGCTTCAGTGGTCACTGCCTCCAGCTTCATGTGCACCCCTCCCTGGTGGTTAGCAGATTTCTAGATCTACTGTTGGATATGGCTATCCATCAAGCGCCTGAACTGCTTTTATATGAAGGATAATAAACTTAGAACAGCCTAACAAGGATTATTGCATTATCAAAACCAGTAAGGTAACTGGAGGCAGGAGCCAAAGAAAAAAAGCAATCAGACGCAGTCTGGAATTTGTCACTGTCTACAATCATCAGTGACACAGGATTACAGAAGAGAATTACTGGAAGACATTAGGGTTTTACTCAAACATCTGAGAATTACATTAAAGTCATATTTGCAGCAATACACTTACAGAAAATTAATGTTCCCTCTGTCACTGCAGGGAAAGCATAGGAGAAGCTGCAGGCACTTAAGACAGAATCATCTATCACTCAGTATCAGGGCCTGGTTTGGAGGCTAGTTCTGGGCTCTCAGTTCCCAATAAAGAAGCCACGGGTCCTTATCTATTTAAGGGCAAAACTGTCTCCTTTACCAAAGGAGTGAGAAATGGTTCTGATTTTTCCACAAAAAAAACCAAACACCCGCTATGCTTCTCCCCCAATAAAACAAAAACAAATGATTGATCTATAAAAGGAGTAAATCTCTTTATGCAGGGGTAAATAATGTAGTCATTACATATAAACTGTTTAAAAAAAATCCTGTTCACTCTAATAGTTTTACAGGATGTTATTGAACACTTTTTTAACAGCCTGGAGTTCTGGCAATTGCAACTTATTTGATACTGCAAATTTAAGTCTGCAAAAGGTATCAGCTTTGTTAGAAGGACAGAAAATAAAAGCCTCAGATGTTTCTCCAGTAGAAGATGCTCTTTATTTCCTTTGATTTTGTAGACAGGAAATACTCTGTATCAACCTCATTTTGAAGTCTAATACACTGCTGATTTTCCAAACTCATATTAATTACACCTTGAGTGAATAGCAGGTGGGTTTGTGGCCTGCGGATTTCCAGTGTCTGGAGCTCTGCTACGCAATGCTTCACAAATCAGTGTTCTACAATGCAGTGCTTCCCAATGCAGCAGGTATCGAGCCCCTCTGCAATTCATCTACAGGTACACTGAACCTCCTGTTCCACAGAAGTGACCCTCCTGGCTACTGAAGGCTCTATTTAGTGGAAGATTTCTGTGTTCAAGTAAAACCTTCAGAAATCTGGTGTTTTCCAAATTCTTCAGCTTCAGAAAAGCTCTCACCACACTTAATTTCACAAGCCCTAAAGAGCTCAACATTTTTACTTCTACAATATGCCGCTTCATCATGATGCTAAAGAGAAAACAGTTCCTATTTCCATCTTTACCCCTGCAAGTCTTACATCCTATCCCACTCCATTAAACTGCTAAAGAAATACAAACATGATATAGATTATTTCAAGTTTTTAGTCCACTCACATGAAAGAAATTGCAGTCTTATCAGTTCCAGCTGCCCAGCTAAGGAAATCAAAACTCTCTAATGGCTCAGAACTGAGAAAGAGTGGAAGAGACTTTTCTCTTGGTTGCTATGTTCCATGGCCTTTGCCTGCTGCACATTCTGATATCTGCATTAATCTTGCCTCCCTCTGAGATCTTTCAACACCAACCTGAATTTGCCACACTGAGAACCCTCTCCATGCTCCTGGCATAGCCATGATCTCCCTCCCACTCTGGGAATTCTTGGTTTGTGCTCCCTTCAAGTGCTTTCTTGATTACAGACCAGTGCCAACATTGAGTAGCTCTTCAAACTATATAAGAAACTATGGCATGGAGCCAAAATATGAGTGATAAAATGCTTTATGTGGGTGTATGTCTGAGGAGTGTAATTTGAGGGCAACATGAAAACATGTGAATGTGTTTTTAAAGGTAAGGAAGTGAAGGTAGTTGGCACAAAGCGGTAAGCAATTTGTAGGATCAGGATCTTACCTGTCTCTTTGAAAGAAGATAAACACGGCTACAATACTGAATAATTTAGATGCAATTTCCTAGCTCCACACAGCTGTCCTTATTTAATATCACATTGAACATAATCTCAGTCTTGAGGAATTTAAAAAGTACTATCATACACAGGTCTATGAATTCTTCCACACTGTGAGCAAGGCTTTAGTTTCTACAAAGGTAAATGGCTGATTTTGTTGGATTAGGGCTTTGGGAGTTTTTTGGTTTTTTTATTTTTTTTAATTTTAATTATTATTCTTAATGTAAAACTGGTGGCAGATGGAAGAACAATTCTCTGTGTTATTCTCTATATTTGGAAGTAATTCCTGGGAACTGGATATTGGATACTGAAATTTCTGGGAGACAGGAGTGCCTGTGTAGTGTTTGCAGCTGCCTCTTTTTCCACGGCTTGTGTATTTGCATGTAATAAAGTAAGTTACAAATATTCTGCATCATTGATTTCTCCTCTGGTAGAGTATCAAGCTGTGATGTTATCAGGATGCTGATAGACTTCCAGAAAGATGACAGTATTGTTAAAAGAAAAAGCAACAATATGAATCCATAACAGCTTTCTGAGGGAAATGGGAAACTGCGACATTTGAGACAAAAGGACTTGTACAAGGTAAGAGTAAATTGCAGAGAAAAATTAAATCAGCTCTCTCCATTCCTGTCTTATTTCTCTTATGCTTTCAAACATTGCCATCCTTTGTGTCTTGCCCTTATGTTTCATTTAAAAACTCAAACACACCAAAAGAGTCTTCATAAACGGTTCTTATTGAATTTTTTCCAAGTGATTCCTGGCTCTGGTTCCATGTGTTGCTTAATCAGCACTCTTGGAAACATCACCTCCTACCAACTGATTGACAGGAAGTATTGCTTATTGTTTCCAGGGAAGCTAATTCAGCAAAAAAGGGGTTTCACTGAATAGGAATGAATACAATAAACAAAAACACTATAAAAAAAAATCATTTAAGCAGTCACCCTCCCTCTGCATGCAATGCTAAGTGATAAAACCTCTACTTCGTTATAGGTAGTTTGTCACAGGAAGAAAACAGGAAAAGTATAAGCAACTGAAGTGTTTCCAGTTTTCTCTTTAAGGCCCAGTTATTAATGAGCTCACAGTTTCAAGCAGAGATAATCTGTCACTGATGGCACTTTTTCCTACCTTTTGGTGCCACACTAGGCTAAAGATTTTGTAAAAGGGAAGGAAAACACTAATTAGGGGGAAACAAGCTCACTGGTTTATGGCAAGAACTTTCAATGCCAAAGGTTCTGGCTGAAAGAGGGCTGGGGTGGAAGCAGGGTGAGCTAAACCACTTTTTTGGCCTGGGTCTCAACCCAGATGTGTGAATCACAGAATGGTTAGAGTTGGAAGGGACCTTAAAGATCACCAAGTTCCAACCCCCCTGCCATGGGCAGGGACACCTCCCACTAGAGCAGGTTGCTCAAAGCCCCATCCAGCCTGGCCTTGAACACCTCCAGGGATGGGGCATCCACAACTTCTCTGGGCAAACTGTGCCACTGTCTCACCCCCCTCACAGGAAAGAATTTATTCCTAATATTTAATCTAAATCTCCCCTCTTTCAGTTTAAAAAAATTACCCCTCATCCTATTGCTACATTCCCTGATAAAGAGTTCCTGCCCATCTTTCCTGTAGGCCCCCTTTAGGTACCAGAATGGGCTATAAGCTCTTCCCAGAGCCTTCTCTTCTCCAGTCTGAACAACCCCAGCTCTTCACAGAAGAGGTGCTTCACCTCTCCCCCGTCTGGCCTCTATGTGTGGAAATCAGCAAATTCCGGGATGGGCTGAGGTCTCTTTATGCCAATAGAACTTGTAGATCAAACAAATCTTGTGGATTTGAACTGCTCTGATATGGGGACAGAGACAGACCTGGGCTACAAAGTGCAATGCTCTGCTGCCTGACATGATTTCCAGACAGGTGAAACATGCATCACTAAACAAAAGCTCACTCTCACTGATTGTCTTTTTCAAAAATTAGGTGTTAAGTTGTGGGCAAAAAGCAGAAGAATAAAGAAGTGTTAAAGCTTTGCCTCTAGATAGTTTGTTCCATAAGAATAATTAAATGCAAAAATATTGCTAGAAGTTCCAAGTCGAAAAAGTACCTGTACAGCATTTCTTTGTCTCGAGTTTTACTGCTGCCTAAATGATAAAAAAAAAACCCAACATATTTTTCACATTTAAAAACATAAAATAAATCTAACAAACAATAAAATGGGTAACAAAGCACAGAAACAAGGGGAAAGACTTTCTAGAAAACTTTACAGAAACAAAATTTGTGTGTAATTTTTAAATAAATCTAACTAGGATCTAAGAGGTATAATTTCATGTCATCATTATTTTTTGTTCAACTTCCTTTGCTAAAATTTCTGTCCAGCTATAGTGCTAGTAACATGGGAAGCCTCACCAAGAGACCTCAAAACCCACTGGGAAATGTGAGCTCATCTGCATGTTCCTTTGATGGTGCTGATAATCCCTACAAAGAAAGAAGAACGCAAGCTTGATTTTGCCCGGTTTTTAAATAGAAACCTCTAATATCTGCAGTCAAGGTAATGTATTTGGTATCCCAATGAATACTGTCATAGATCGTACACTGGGGGAAGAGAGTTACACACAACCTTTGTGACTCTAAACAACACTAATACTTTATCCACAATGCTGCTTCCGAGAGTAGCTCCAGAAAATGTAAGAGAAATCTTACAACAGAGAAACCATCCTAAGAGAAATTGTTTTCTATTTACCTCCAGTCAGCAGCTGACTTCTCAGTCTTTCAGCTGTAGGGTATATTTTTTACAAAGGTTTTTATCTTATTTTTTGTAAACATGGGTGTTCTCATTTTAAAAGGAAATGTCTAATCCTTTCTTGAATCCTGCTAAGCTTCCTGCTACAATGATATCCTACAGCAAACAAAAAATTCACCAAACTTTATCTTCTTAGCAATATCATTTTTACAATGTCTGATCAGAACCCCGTACAACATTTAAAACTGTGGTAAACAGTTGATTCCAAATAGAGAATGACAGTATTTTCAGATTTATTTTCTAAAATCCCTTTCTCTAGGCTTATCCAACTTTATGAACTTTCCTGACCACCATGTTCTACTTCAAAGGGCTATCTATTTAACCTTTCCAGAAAGACACCTAGGCCTTTTTTTTCTGGGTGATTACAGTTAATTACATGCCTGTAATCTCTATGAGCAGCTGAAATTATTTTAATGTGCCTTACTTTGCATTAGTCAATATCACATTTCACCTTCCATTGTGCTGACCACTAGATAAGCTTTAAGCCATGCAATCTCCTTCAGTCTTAATTTTCCCAAATAAACACATTTTCCCTATTTCTTTCCACAATACAACCACTTCGACCCACGGTAGGCAAATAATATGCATGAGCATCAAAGCAAGCTAAAGAGCAAGGAACTGAAAAGCAATTTCGTTGTTAAGTTTCTGAGGTCATGTTTGATTTGAAAAATATTGAATACTAATCGGAGGACCTAATCCTTTCCCAGACCAGTCTAGTGTTCCTAGGTCTTACTATACACAGAAGCTCTTGTTTTATATTTTACTTCTCAAAATATGAGATGTGTGTCCATATAAAATCTGTATTTGTGAAATCTGTATGCTCATTTACATCTCAATTACTTTGCAGACTTCTCTTATTAAAGAAGCATTAACACAATTAGAGAATTAGTAGTATCATTCTTGTCTGGTGTGGGGATATCTAGCTGTCAGAAACTCAGTCAGTCAAGACCATACCTTCACCAAGTAAAGGTTTCTGAAGTGTTCCCATCCAGTAACTTAAGTTAGGAAGACTGCAATTTGAACCAAAACTGAAATGGAGGTGAAAGTTTCCAGTTGCTTGGTTAGCAGCTAAAGTATTTTTGTATTTCTATAAATTCACTTAAAATGCCTATTCAAAAATCTGCCCAATAAGAAAGGTTTAATATTTTTTGATAAGAATCCTGTGAAAAACTAGACCGATGCTCTTTTCGCTATTAAAGGCAGTGAAAAAAAAATAAGGAACTATGTGCTTGAAAGAAAGTTATATTTTAAGAAAGCATCAGCTAATCTTCTATTTTATTTTATTATTTTTTTTATGAGCCATTTCCCAGTACTAGCAGTAACACACAGTAAGGCCTTTGAGGAGGGCATTTCACTTAATAGAACAGCTTGGCATATCTTGTGTTATCTAAAGAAAATACTTAACTGTTTTATAGAACTAGATTGCAGATCATTATAACCTCAACGTTTTTAAAGTAGAATATGTCATGGTAGATGATTCAGTTACTTTCCTCTGCATTACGATCACTTCTGTTATAACACTCTTACTATGAGAAGCCACCAGATTCCCTGTATTTAACTAACTTTCCCATCAGTATTTTAGAGGCAGAGGCAAAAGCTGTGAGAGGAAAAGCTCCTGAATGATTCAATAATCAGTTTTAAATGGATGTGCTTATCTACTGTGTTAATGCTTCATACTCTTAGTAGTGTATATAGAGATGTAATATGTAAAACAGCATTGGGATGAATTCTAAACTTTCATATCAGGCTTCTGAAGGATGAAGAGTAATCAGCTTTTAAAGACTGCCCTTTTCTTTTAAGACTGCACTGTACCTCAGAAGTGTTATAAGAATTATAGTTTGGGAGCTTAGAAAATTATTCAAAATACGCTTTGCATTAATAGTATTCTATCTATGACTGGAGTCTTTTGAAATGAGCTTCTAATTTAAATCATCAGTCATATTGTCATGTTCCTGTGGGCTTTTCAGGATTGATTCAAGCTCACTGAATCATGACTCTCATTACTGTGTCATCTTTGGAATATCAGTTTACTATGCATGTTGCCTATGTGTCAATGGCCAACTTTCCAAGATAGACATGAGGAACAAAGTTGAGACTAATCTTGGGTACTGCCTTATCTTGCCCCAAAATTCATTTTTGGCTGTTCTGATAAACTGTATCTGATAAATGGATGAAAAGAAGAACCAAATGCTGCTGTAGTGCCTCTATTAAAAAAATCAGGCAGGTCTTTCCCGTCACACCACCCAGAGGTCTGAATCTATGTCTCAAGCTTCACCCGTGAGATACTGAAAAGCAGAGGTAGAAATCCTTTGGTGTTTTTTTGTGGACTTTGTAATTTCCTATTTTCTTTGAATTCTCCTTTCGGTAAAAAAGGAACCATTTCTTGGTTCACCCCAGTGTATCAATCTGCCTGGTGTTCTTGCTGTTTTTAGCTTCTACTCAGTATTTTCTCATTTTTAACTTTCCAACCAGTGGAAACTATTGTATGCACTGGTGGCAACTGTGATCTCATATGGTCACAATAAACACCTTATAGCAAGTCAGAGTAATAACGTATTGCTTTACCACCTCAGCTGTTCATAGAGAAAAACTAGCCAAGTACAATTCTGAATGCATCTTCAGGCACAGACTCACCCAGAAACTCATTAGAACTTCTCATCATAAGAATTCCGATTAAGCTGGAAAACATAAAATGCTTCAGGCCAAACAAGCAAGTGTGTCATTGTATATAGATCTCTTTTATGTAATTCTTGTAAATCATCTTCCAGAAGATGGCTTTAAATGCTGAAGCGTAATTAGGATAATTACTGCTTTGCAAGTAGCAGGAAGTTGTATCCAGTAGGGACAAAGGAGCCAGTTTGAAGAGATGGGGGAGGAATATGAAAGAAAACACATCATCCCAAACACTGGCGCTGAAAGGATTCAGAATTAATTTCAGACTATTTAAATAGTTTGCTTCATCTTGGAAATATTTCATTTTGGTGACAATATTCCCTACAGGGCTAACAGATTTTTTTAAAAATATGCTTGGGTCCCCAAGAGTCCTGTTAGATATCTTAAAAATTGAAGAGTTCAGTAAAGTGAGGAAATAGGGAAAAGCACTGAAATTCAACATGACCTTCTGATAAGAGCAGGGTTGAGAGAAATCACTGGAAACAGAACATCACCACCATTAAAAAGATCGATTTACAGTAAGGACCAGAAAACACCAAGCCATAATATACTTAGATAACCTGACATGGTATACACTCTAACTGCTGCATACCTTTGAGAGAGTGGCAAACTTCAGGAAGTTAAAAACAAATCAAACAAACAAAAAAAAAACCAAAACAAGGACACCCCCCCAGCTCTCACTGCCCCCCTCCCAGCCATCCCTGAGCATTGTGCTAAAGAAGTGAATATGGATATGAAAACACTTAGTACTACTCCCCACCCCACCTCCAACTCAGCAACTTACATCCTTTTTGAGGTTTGATCCTAAAAGTTGCATCAGCTGGGAGCATGCCCCCTATAGCTTTAAAAAAATATTTTGTTGAATTTGAAGATTAGTACAAAGTAATAAACAGGTGGTAGAAATATGAGGACTACACCCCAGGGGAACAGAAGTATGCTTGAACTCAGTGAGCCTGGGGGGTCTGAAAAGCTCAGATATATTTTGCAGGCCAATTTATACATCAGGATATCAGAATCTTTAGAGATTATTTAATAGCCACATCAGCGCTAATTTTATGCTAATCTCTTGCTGTGCACATCCACGATCATTAAGACTTCAGGAGACTGGATGTTGCATACAATAACTGATCATTTGTTAAATAGAGACTTAATGGATAATATCTGATAAATTTAAACATTAACTTTGCATTTGTTTCCTGTACAGCTGTACACAAGAAGAAGTTATCTGGCTAGCATTAATGTGCTCTATTTTTTGCATGATTGCTTTTGTTAACTAATACGTCACAACATAAAAGCAGACCTTTTTAGCAAACACAAGATTATTCAGACAAGGAGTCATGTTTCTTTGCAGTTCTATATTATAAGAACAAAACTGCTACATAATCTGAAAGAATAAAATAATTTCCCACTTTTGATTTACCTGAACCTCAATAAATCTCAGTTTAACCAGAGTAATTTCCCCAGATGAATCCTACCTCCTGAGAAAATTATTAAAGTTGTAGCCCATAACAAAGCTCTCCTGCTGATACAACTGAAAAACCTGTTGTTTCTTGGCTGTGCTGATCAACTTTATTCATATTGCCAAAGACAAATATCCCAAAGCAATCAAAACTGCACTGAATAGAAATCTGGATGTGCATCATTTCTTCTTTAATTTGAGTAAACACAAAAGGTTACATACTAGTGTTAGTGGTTGTTAGCTTTATAAATGTAGCCTTTAAGTTTCCGCAATACTAATATATACCTGCCTTTCTTGGAAATTAAACTACAGCTCTGCTTTCACTAAAAGAAAAATAATTTTCTCTAAATCCAGTTCTGCTTAGAAATCTGTGCTCTGGAAGTAAATAAAATAATTACATTGAGAAATATTGTTTCGTGACTTCTGTAATTCTGTTCATACGCTGACGGCCCAAGGGACCACTTTCATTTAGTTTTATCCCTCACGGTTCAAGGCACAGGGCCCTTCTTTCACTGTTGACTGCTCAACCAATTCTGCCCCTGAATCAATTCCAACAGTATTTATGAACGTTATTTAGCTGGAAATCTTAACATAGGATACACTGCAGAAAATCTCTACGTGCGAAGATGAGGGCATGAAAGACTGCAAGTTTGCAACCACGACCAAGTTTTACCTCTGTGGTTACACATAACAGAGTTGGTCTGGAAAGGCAGGAGCTTGACACCACCCAGAGTGTTGTGTCCCACCTACAATGCCAGCCTGGGCACCTGTTACACAACACAGCATTGGGATAAGCATGGTCTGCCAGGCATGTAATCTGCCTGGTCACCCCTGCAGATTACAGGCAGCTCTGAAAGGGTTAGGTCACTTTGTGAGGGAGCTCCTCTTGTGCAGGAATCTTCACTGGTCACTTCTCACCCACTGCAAGCCTACTTGTCGGGGCCAGAGCAACTTTAAGTAACTGCCACAAGACTACAAGGGAGACTGTCCCTCAACTCATCCCAGCCTTACAAAGACATGCAGTATGACAGTCAGCAGCACCCTAATGAGCTCAAAAACTGCTTTAAAATTTGTGTAGACTGACATATCTTGGAGAACTACCATCTACGTGGATTTAAGCAAAGCATTTGACACTGTCCCTCATGACATCCTAGTCTCCAAATTGGGAAGTCATGGGTTCAATGGATGGACCACTGAGTGGATAAGGAACTGGCTGGATGGCTGCACTCAAAGGGTTGTGGTCAACGGCTCAATGTCCAAGTGGCAGCTGGTGATGAGTGGTGTCCCTCTAGAGTCAGTACTTGGACCAATACTATTTAACATCTTTGTTGGAGACACAGACAGTGTGATTGATTGCACCCTCAGCAAGTTTGCCAATGACACCAAGCTCAATGGTGGGGTCGACACTCTGGAGGG
>VZRU01018360.1:304564-342177 GCA_013398155.1 Pedionomus torquatus | reverse complement strand
GGAAGAGTAGTGACAGGACAAGGGGTAATGGTTTTAAACTGGAAGAGGGGAGATTTAGATTGGATACTAGGAAGAAATTCTTTCCTGTGAGGGTGGTGAGGCCCTGGAACAGGTTGCCCAGGGAAGCTGTGGATGCCCCATTCCAGGAGGTGTTCAAGGCCAGGCTGGATGGGGCTTTGAGCAACCTGCTCTAGTGGGAGGTGTCCCTGCCCATGGCAGGGGGGTTGGATCTCAATCATCTTTAAGATCCCTTCCAACTCTAATCATTCTATGATTCTAACTCAGAAGAATAAAGCTTTGTATCAATGTGTCTGAGAGGATTACTCATGACTTGGAAGCTTGATTATATGACTCAGTATATCCCATTTCTTACTATTTATTAGTTTTCTTATTACTACTTAGGGAAAAAAAAAAAAGAGTGCATTTTAGTATTTTCAGCTTTTGCCTCTTTCCTCATAGTTCAACTTCATCATTTACTAGGTTCATGTGTGTTAATAGAAAAGGGAAGGTGCTAAGAAAACCTGTAAGGATAGTTGTCTGCCACAGGTTTATAAGTTACACTTGATAACAGTTTGTGTAGGCATTTACTGCAGTATTTACTCATCTGTAAAAGAAAAGGGGTTTTGTCCTCTCATAAGTCTTGCATTTTGATAAAATTCTAACACAACAATATATTATTCTCTTCTAAAAGAATATACTCATGAAAATATTGCATGCAACTCTGGATTTCACGTGTTACTGTAAATTATATAGGGACAGATAATTTTTTCTTCCATTAGTATTTTTCTCTCAGATTATTTTCTATTCAGTTACTCGAGTTTCAACGAATTCCACTTAAGTATTATGTGGCTATGCAGCTACTAGGCTTGCTATGCTATAAAAAGGACAAAGTCTTCTTGGGATCTCCCTTGGTCTTAATGTATAGCCAAAATCTTATGCATGTTTAATTTTCTGTTCATAAAACACTTCCAGAAAGTGGAAGACCCCACAAAAGTTTTAAATGATAGTATTTAATTTATAATGTAAACTGTTGCAAATCAAACCTGATTAGCAGTAAAAGAGGCAAGACAAGACAGGCTGATGACCGTTAGTAACCTGCAATGAAGTCACAGAATTTAAAAGAATTAGGATATAATCGAAAGACTAAAGGAAAATTTGCTTTTTGTCATGTTTTTGCACCTATTAGTGTCAGGGCTGTTAATATTGTAACTGATATTTTTGTATTTAGCCGTATACTGAAATGAGAATTTGACCCAGCATACTTTAAGCATCCAAAATCCACTGACATGAGTTTCAGATACTCAAGCAAGGTTAATTTTTATCTTCTTGGAGTGTTGTGAGGGGAAAGAAACACAGCACTGTTTGATGTGTTTACGTGTTTTTCAAACTCATTGTATTTCTGATACCCACATAAATTCTGTGATGAAAAAAAAAAAAAAAGACATTTCTTAAACAGATGCCACCACCTCCCCTGGCCCTCAGTCTGAACTGATACTTTCCATGGAAAAGTCTGGCTGGAATTCAGCAAAGCATGCTATACTTCAGCTACCATTTCAATGGAGAATATTTAATATGTATCTTAATTTACATCAATATGCATAGGCAACTTTTTCCTAATCTTCTTAGAGTCAAGTAAGAAAACTATGTTAATGCAATGGTAAAGCTGCACATTTAAAACATCAAAAGCTCAGGAGGGTAAACACCAGTAGTAATGTTAATTTTCCATACTACTGCTGTATTATGTTCCCTACCATCCATTTTTGCCATTACTTCTAGTTTATTACCATTCATATAACAAAAAAAAAAAAAAAAAAAAAAAAAAAAAAAAAAAAAAAAAGTAAACGTGGGACAAAACAGAGTAGAGTCTCTGCAGAAATCCAAGTTTACATATCCAGACAATACTTTTAATGGTGATACCTTGAAGTATTGTTCCACGTAGAAAAATACTTGTTTAAAAACAGCCACGTATGGTTCCGTACCTACCTTCCCTAAAACAATGTTCAGAGACAACCAGCTAACAGAGTGATCTCTCCCTGCCCCTAGTTGCTCCCCAACCAACCTCCTTCCCACATTTACTAATTGCTAGGTCTCAAAATGAAACTAAATGAGGGAAGTCGATTTAGTTTCTTCCAGTCTCATCAGCATCAGATTTTTTTGTTCCCATGGGGCCCTCGGTTACTTTTAGCGGCTGCTTCATCCCCAAATGATGCAATTCACTGTCTTCAGTGTCACTAAAGGTATGAACTGAGAAGAAAGGGCTTTACAGGCGATCCTGGAATGGTAGAGCAGTTACCAACTGCTACTCTGAGAGACACAGAAAAGAGACAGGTGTCACCCTATTTCACTTGCCCAGAATCATCTGGCATAATGACAGCTACACAAAACAGTCTCCCTCTGCCCATTCCTCCAAAGCAGAGAAGTGAAAAATGCATCTCTAGGAGGGGAGACTTACCAAACAGAAGCCTGCTATTTGCACACATTCCTTCTTTAGTGTAAAACATCCTTTTTAGTACACTGTTATACCAGTGTAGCATAACTGAGACGGCTGACACAAGTTTCAGACTCCTGCATTCTATGGTGCCACTTGAGCCAACTATCAGTACTGCCATGAGTTAATTTCATCCTTTTTCAACTCTAAAGGCTAGCAGTGACAGGCGTGCTGAAGGACAACACTTTTCTCCATTTGCAAATACTTGCATCGGTCTTTCTGAGCACTCACAGTCCTAGGCTGATAACATTTTTTGTTGGTTGTGTACTCATTGCTAAGTCAGTTACAGCCAGCTGATAAACAGCTGAGGAGAAAAAGCCCAGTATAAGCCTTCTTGACTATTACTCCTTATTGGAACTAAAGTTCATCTCTTTTCCTGCATAATATACCTATGTAGAAAGAAAAACAAATGCCCATTCCTTTGAAAAAACATTTTTTCTTTAATCTCCCATAGATCAGGCCATTTCCAGATGAGTATTTCTTCACTGCCTGAATTTCTAGATGGATTTCCACTGGGCATTCCATAAGCTCTCTTGCTTTTAATAGGTCATACATAATATTTAGTATGAGGGCTGCATACATATAGAGACATTATGCTACTAATGTAGACTACATATCTACCTTCAAATGTTTTGCTATAATCAAGTACTGCATCATTCTCCCAGCTCCTCAGTGGCACACTCACACCACTCCTTGGTTTTTTTTTTTTTTCTCCTCCCTTTCATGACATCTGTTCCTTCCTTACAGGTACCCTGTCTGAATTATATGCTATCTGTCTAAAGTGTTCACTCACTCCTAAAATCTCATTCTCACTTTAGTTAGATAGTCTGCAGAATTATTTTCTCCAGGAGCTGGGGGCCATTATTCAGCGAGCCTGCCTTTTTATTTGCCCCTTGCGTTTTAAGCATCCAGAACAAAATACCCAGGTGTATAGAAAATCAAGTTACAAAGTTTTGAACTTGTCTTGAGATAAATCTTTTCCAGGGTGAGGGATGCTCAGGCATATCTGGAAAAGATTAACCCTTAAGAACACAAGAATCCCAAACAGTTTAAGCTAGGCCACATCCCATTATATTTTAACAGAGACCTAAAATTTTTAGGTAAAGTTAACAAGATCTGCACCGCAATCCCGTAAAGCTTTTGTAATATCCAAGAATCTTTTCTTGCCAAAATCCACACAAATGGGAACCTTACTGCAATAAACAGTTACTTAGAGGCACAAATATTTAAAGGTTCAGGCCATAATGAATAGAACATAACAGACTCAATGTAATTTTATTGAAAGGTTGTAGCAATGCAGAAGTTTTTTGTCAGCTTCAATTTTACCTAGTTTCTTCTTGCAGGCAGATTTTCAATTTGCCCAAGTTTCATGTTTTAGAATTTCTAATACATAAGCAACAAACAAACTATTATTTTCAAGCACAGACCAAACTGACTTTGACAAAAACTTCCTTATAACTGACCACTGCTCAGTACATCTCAAGTGCTTCTGTCTATTTCCCTCTCCTCTGTAAACAAATCAGAGCCTGTATTTCTATTTGAAGACAAGTAGAAAAAATGCAACATATGAATGTATCTCTGAGTAAAACAATCTACAGCAATAACAGAAACTTTTCAAAAGAGGGCTTGAAAATAATAATAAAATCAACAGCCAAGTAAAATGGGCAGACCTGATGGGCAAAGAGGAAAGCACAGAAGACTTTCAAAGGATGCTGAAAGAGTATTAAAATGCTAAGACAAATGAGAAGAAAGTGGCAAGACTATTTAGATTTAATTCAAAGGAAATCCCCAGTAAACTGGAAATCTGATTTGCTGCATTCTCCCAACAATCCTAAGTACTGATCCTAGTTGACTTCACCAGTACAAGACGAGCCTTTCCACCAAAGCAGTGAATGGTAATGCTGAGCTGCCCTTTGTGCACTGGGAAAGCCACTTGGGAACAACCTGAAGAAAACCAGTAACTCCATACATCACATTTATGATGACAAAACATTAGCTTGGTTCCAGTTTAACAATGACCTCTTCACTTACAGCCCTTTGCCAAAAGTTTCAGTTTTTAACATCAAAGCTACTTGGTTGCTTTGTGTTTAAAGAAAGCATTCACATAACAGGCTGACAGCAGTCAGCTACTGCACTGCAGAGCCTTCACTCAACAGAGGGTAAATCCAGTCCAGAAGCTGAGTCTTGCATACAATGTGGGGAAAAATCCCCAAACCAACAAAAAACAGATTAAATATTTGTTTTCAGTCAGAAGGAAAAGATGACAAATGAAACAGAAGAACATGTAACTTACCTGAGGTTTGAGCTAAGACTCCAATAAAGGACAGACTGTAACTGAAATCTTCAGGAAAATCTCAAAGGTATCCAAAATTAAGCTATACTGAAATAGTCAAAGTTTGCCAGAAGGAGAAGTCATAGCCCTAGAACAAGGTTTATTGAGGATGGAAAAATATTTCAACATTCAAAATTAAATAAGGAATCCAAAACTCTACAGAAAAAGGTGGTTTTATGTGAGTTGCAATATTGAGAAGTACATACCAAGCACCTGGTTTCAGATAATTCCTCTTTAGTGCATACTTTGCCTACTACTTTTCTTCCTCTGAAGACACCAGTCCATATTTATAAGGAAGTACTTGCTTTATTTCTCCAAGTTTATTATCAAGACTGGCAGGTCAACATATGAACCTTTTATTTTATTGAATACTATGCACACTGGAAATGGTAGCATATTATTTTGAATGCTATATATGTAAAACTGTTTTGTCAGTCACCGCAACTGAACAAAAGCTCTTTAAATCTTAACTTCTTTATTAAAATAATGGGTGGAAATGACTAATTAGTTTGTAAAAACAGTTCAGAGGAAAGCAAGCCCTCCTCTGGTTGTACAGTAGTTTCAGATATTAGAGTGACTAATCTGGTCATTAGTTTAGAAAACCAATGTCTGGAATCGACAGCCAGACAGTATTTTATCTACCATACCACATTAGGACAAATGGACAACAGTCTCAAGGAGACAAATAAAGCATAATCCAAACAATAATAGAAGAGGTTACTGCAAGCAACAAGGAAACAGAAGATGTGGTCTTTAGACATGGCAAGAGAAGAGAAGGAGCAGGAACCCGCAGATACCATTGAGGCAGTGTTGGAGGAGGCTGCCTGCCCCCTTTTCAGAGTGATGCTGCCCCACAGACGGTTGCAGGAACCAGCAACTACAGCCAGCAGCGTGGAGGATTTTAACTGAACTGCTGTACCACACTCAGGAGCAGAAAGGACAAAACTACTGTCAGCAAATAAACCTGAACAGAATTAGGGAACTGCTGAAACAAATGAAAGAAAATCAATTTTTTGTTCCCAACAAAGTAAAAAAAAAAAGATATTGGCATGTTCTCTGTGCATAAGCCATGCTTTATAGTCTTGCTAACTGCTCTGAGAAGGGAAAAAAATCTTCAATTACTTGAAATGGGACAAAGAGGGAAAAAGGGAAATTCGATGAGACTCCCTTGAGGCTGACTAAAAACATTCTGAGATATCACAGTAAAAAGAACAAACCCCAAAACAAAAAATAAATATTTTTGTCCTGTCAACCAGGCATTCATGTTTAAAATCCCTGTACAGGATCCAAACAGTAACATTTAAAAAACTTAACTACTATTTAGATTTCTATGATTTTAGTCTGCAAGGCTCAAGAGCAGTAATTCAGTCACTACAGTTCCCTTCTCATTAACATCATTTAACGTGGCACCCACTCCGTGTCACACAGCAAAAGAGAAACCATGCCACCTCTCAGCCGCTTCATTACCACCGCAGCCACATCTCACCCAGGCAGTAGACCTCATGCGCTAAACCTACATCCAATTAGGTCACAAACTGGACTCCAGACACTTCACGATAGCCACACATGATCAAAAGTTTCCAAAGATGTTAAATGTAATCACTGGTTTTCTGTCTAATCTGCTTAAAATAAAAGATGGAAAATTGCCAAAGGCTGTTGAAAAGGAAAAATAAAATTAAAAAAAAGCCAACCAAGCACAGCTTAGTTCATTTTTACCTTACCCTACAGCTGCCAAGTAAATTTAATAAGTCTTTGTTTTATGAAGAATCCTAAAAACAGTCCAAAAGCAATTTTATATAGCCAAAAGGTACTAAACAAATATACCTTCACTATAACACACAACTCTTTTTTTCTTTTTTGGTCCCACAAAAGTGGCTCCAATTTTACCTTTTTTTTTTTTTTTTTTTTTTTTTGTGTGTGTGTGTGTGTGTATATGTTAACATTCAAAACATCCCCAGATTGGAAAGGATCTAGTAAAATTGCCAAGTCTTTCCTAATATCAAAATGTTTCCCAGTTGCCCCTCTTTCATACATATCTGTGTGATGGCTCCCAGCTTATGAACAACGTGACTTCTCTTCTGCTCCAAAAATTATCTTTCCTTTTTGTCTTCAGGTCTAATTCTATTTCTAACTTCTGATTTTCTCCAGGCTGTACTTCTAACTACAGTTTCCTCTTCTCCCCTACAAAAGCAATGCCTGGTTTGCCAACCTACAGGCCCAGTTCATTCACAACATCTGCTTTCTCCAGTTCTGTGCTGCTGAGGGCATTCCTGGCAAGAAAGGACCGATCAACTTACTGTCTTTTTCTAGAAATGTTTTTGCCCTTCAGCTCTGACATCTTCCTAGCTAAAATACTCTAATTCTCTGCCCTAGGAGAAAGCTATCCTTGTAATCCTAGACTTCTTTATCCTATTTTTGTCTTATTTTGAAATCTTTTCTCTCTTTTGTAACCTTTTCTCCCTCTTTCATCTGTATGTACATCTAATGATTTCTTCATAGAATATATGCAAAATAAGCTCTTTTTCGTTATGTAATCCTTTGTTGCTTTCCACCTTTTCCCTATTATGAAGACATATGTTTTGCATCACTTGCATCCCTTGTTTGTTCCAGTAACTCTTCTTCCTCAATCTCACTGCCACCTCCATACATTTTCCCTTACAGGTCACATCTGTCCTGCTCTTTTGTCATCTACCACACCCAGCTGGGTGTATAACACAATTCCTAGCAAAAAGCTTAGTAACAGTCAATATTCCAGTCTCCTGTTTCAGCCTCAGACCCAGCTTAAGAGCACCGATCACACATCATTCAATATCTTCCCCTCCCTGGTCCTGTTTTCTCCTGATTCTCTCTCTACCTCTCTAATTCTCTTTCAGTGTGTTGTTCACAAGAACCTTATTGGTTCAACCTTTGCATCTCTTTCTTTCTTCTTCTATATCATATCTCTGAATAGTTATCACTGCATTTGGGGGTGAGGTTGCCATACCTGCCCCAAAGGGTCACAAATACACTACCCTTCTCCAGAACCTTTCAACCAACAAGATGGAAAATCTATTTTTTCATATTTTTTTCTGTTATATATATATATAATATATATTTTTCAGAAATAATTCTGTTTGCTTTTTGCTTCGGTCACACCACTCTATTCTTTGCATTCACTATCTACTTTTCCTTTTGTGGTTGCATCCAATTCCATGTGAATACACACTGGAGAAATGGGTATTGTTTGTAGAAGTTTGAGGCATGTCTGCAAGAGTATAAAATGTGGAAATAATCTAAAACTATCTGAGGCAATATCAGCTAGTTTATTAATTTCAGAATGTGCACATGTAATTCTAATTAATGTTAACAGCAATTTAATACGCATAAGACCCCACAGTCTGTTCAACTATCATAAGCTGTGGGAAAAGTCTCCTCCTCCTCCTCCTCACAAAATTTAATTGAGGAAGGCCTTATGGTCTCCAAAAGGTGTGTCCTAGATCTACTTCAGAATATTCAGAGAACTCCTCTGACTTACTAATCTCTTCAATTTCACTGTAAAGTATTGGCATTCTTTAACACTTTTAATACAAAAACAGTGTCCTTAAAAGCAACAATGCAAGTAATGAAAAATTCATGTGTAGAAGTATCTGGAGCTACACACATTTTACCTCTTAAATTTAACACAGTCAAAACCAAAAGAAGAGTGCCTTGGCGTTCTATCTCTAAAAATTAAAATCAGGTAGTATGACAGCATCGTGTTCATGCTATAACAAAGTCATGGTGTAGTTACTCAACACTTTAGGTGCAAGTTTATTTTATTTATGAATAAATATCAGGTAGTAAAAATAGTAAGAGGAATTATGCAGCCAATTCTACTTCCTACTTACAAATAAAATAATTCTAATAGTATCTGTTTAACTCTAGTACCTCTTACTGTTATGTCTTAGCTTCAGACAGCAATTAAGTCTTCTTCTGTGTCCAACTAAGCCAACCCTAATTAAAGTCAATGACTGTTGGTTGAGGCCCAAAAGTAATTGTGTAAAGAGCATAGCACATTACTTTATGATAAACTGACTCTGCCTTTGCAAGAAATATTGGAAATACATTGCAAGTTTCTCATTCCATAACCACTTGCTGAAGCCAAGTGCCCAGATGACTGCTCGAGCCTTTTGACAAATAAGAAAATGCTTATGCACAAAGGACCTAATCCTGCACTTCCTCAAGGTGATGCTGAAACTTCAAAAGAGCAAGCCATAGGGCCTAGTGTCCATCTACCAGATACCACATTTAACACACAGAAGGCACTGAGAAATGTCAACTCTACATACTCATACATTACCACACATTTAATGCACAACCTTTACAGCAATAGCAGATCTCAAAATCTCTATAAAGATCCTGCCTACCACGACACTCAATCACTCACATAAGCAGTTTTTAGGTACCAAGTTGTCTTAAAATATGAGTTGCAACTGCCCATAACCTTTTCCCTTAGGTCAAAGCCAATGAACAGGGCAGCATCTCACCGGAATATAGGTCAAGCAAAAATGAAAGAAAAAACTAGATTTGAAAACAAAACTTCAGTTTAAATTTTCTTCTCTTAAAATCAAAACAATTCAGCTACCAAAACCTTTCTTCTATGAGCAGAATTGCTGGACCAAAGCTTTCCTGGAAGCAAAGGGCAGGCGAGGGAACATTTGTCCAATGTGGCATCTCCATTGGATGAAAGACATGGTGTGCGAGGGACCACAGGCTGGCAGGAATATTAGCATCTCCAGTGAGTCACAATGGGCATATCAGCAACTAGCAGCTATTTCAGGAGATAAATTAGGGGCAATATTGACCCATGAGATACTGCTAAAAGGCACAAGGCAAGAAAGCAGAAAACCGGCAAGCTACTGTCTGCCCAAGCAAGCTGTCAAAACTGACTAGACCAACTGCATCACTATGTTGTAAACAGCAACATGGAGTCAGTCGAAATGCTTTTGTCTGTAGATTGTCTGTGAATTTTAACCTGATTGACGGGTGCTCATATTGACTTAAGACACTAATATCCTGTCTCCTCTTGATGACAGACAGAGGAAGAGACAAATTATGGTTACTACTCCTCCAAGTTTTGTTGAATCATCCTCATAATATTACTATAAAATTTCATTCACATGAGCATTGCTCATATTAACCTGATCGCTTCCATGTCTTCTCAATAATGACTGATTTTTCCACCTTTGCCCTTTAGATGATCTGTTTCAATTTCTCAGCCACATCTGTTCTACTGTAACAGTTCCTGGCTGCTCCTGATGTGTTTCACAATTGCAGGAGTCTAAGGCCAAGAGAACATTAAACAATTTATATAGTCATTCCACTTGGATCTTCCTAGATTTTAGGACTTTCACATTTTTATGATGTTTTTGATTTAAGAGAGGTATTACTACTACTCATCTTACAAGAGTTTAAAGCCAGAAAGATCACTACCTATTTAAAGCTGACCTTCAATTAATTTAATTATGAATCTAATAACCAAAATAACTGCTTTCTGGTTAAAGTAGGTCTTATTTTGACTAACACAATGGCTCTTCTACTGTGACCTACAAGGTCATGACAATGAGATCCTCAGGTAGTCTACAAAGCCTAGAGTTTTCTTTTTAATTATAACATCCTTTTAGTAGTTTCAATTACAACTTTGAGGAAAGGGTCATCCCCAAGAATTAAAAAGTATTGACAGTAGCCTACTCACTTTACGAGTGTATGAATTTTGTCAAGTGTATGATTCCAAACCAATCTTACAACCTATAAAATTCACCACAAAATTCACCACATCTGTTAATATCTTGTCTCAATAGTTAATATAATTCACTATTTTAAAAAAAGCACAAGAAATCCTCTTTCACATGTGAACTTTCTTTGTCCTTTTTCATTGAATTAATGTGTCTGTTCTGTGTATTGTTTTCCTGCCTGCAACAAATTTGGACATCTTATCAAGTTATCTCCTAGGAAACTTTTGATGAAACGCGCTGTTTAGCCCATCACATCTCTCACTGCAGTTATTTTCTCCACTCCTCAAATAGGTTAAATGGTGGAGTGAAGCACCGTAGGCCTACCACAACATTCATTTTCGAAAAACAAAAAATGGATATGCATCCAATAACTGCTTGCTCCTGTGCAGTACAGAAACCTCATTAAACCTCAACTGATGACACTGGGGGGGGGGTGGTGGTGGTTTGGGTGGGTTCTTTTGGTGGTGTGTTTTGGTTTTGTTTAAAAAAAGAACAAAACATCAAAACCCAGAAGTTAGTACTTATTCAATACTCAACTCATAAAATGTAGCCACCCAGCCAAGTACTGTATAGGTACAACTGAGGAAAGAGATGAATTTTGTCCCAGGAGACAAGAACTTAAAATATAATATCTCACAGGAAAAAGAATTACAGGGAGCTGTGCCAAACGTAAGACACTGTTGAGGCGACTGAGGAAGTTCAGTGCTCCTTGACAATGGCCCTGAAACTGGAGCTGGTTAACACTAAAAGCAGTTTGGTCACAAGTCTGTGGAGGGAAGAACCTCCTACCTGGCCAAAAGAGCTCCTTGCATACCCAGTCAGCCAGAGGTGCCACTGGTTCTCAGTGGTCCAGCGAGTCTGATGTTCTTAAGCAGAAGTCAAATAATTAAGAATAGTTAACATCTCTCTAAAGGTTACACTGGGCACTCTCCAAATGTCTGTCCCTTAGGGCAAACTACAAACATTTGTAGCTTGCAGCAAGTTAACTGGCTATTAATTCAGTTAAAAATAGCACCGAGAACAGAAAGAGAGAAATCCCATTAAGAGCAGACACCATGCATCTGCTACTGAATCTCTACACAGCCTGAGTCTCTCTGCAGCTAGGTCACGAGGCTGGTACATATGTCCCCCTTCCTCCTAAGCAGTACTTGTTTACAGTACTGTATAAAGTAATTTAATAATATTTTTAAAGGTGCAGCAAAAGACAGTGAGAAATGCATGCCATCTGCTTCTACCCTAAGCGTACCCAGGGTAGTGTTTTTGACCCAGAGTATTACCCCAGCCACTTCCCCACATAAATATTGCACCCAACCTAGTGAAGACGGTAAAACACATTTCCACTTAAAGGCTCCGTAGGTACATCACAACCCTGGCTACACACAGGTCTGTCATTCTAGCACTTAAGTCCTAGGACTGTTTCCTCCACTCAAAATCTAGTTCATGCCACTTGCTAAAAAAGGGCACGTACTATGTTCGGAGATTGAAGGGCACCACACAAAATAATGCAATATTATGCAGACAGATTTGAAAAAAAATAAATCATCTTTGTCCATTGGTTCTGAATGAATATTATTCGCGTGACATTTTGGACAAGATCAGAGGGATAACTTCAGTTAATGACTAATTAGCAAACTTGTGCAGAAATAACATGGCAATGTATTAGACAAAGTGTCACATCACCGGCATGCTGGGTTTCTCCTGACGCTTCCCTTGCACTTACTGTCTCTGGGCTGGCAGAGTTGGGAGGTTGCTTATGTTACAAAAATTCATTATGTTTAGAAACAACAAACAAAATATGAGAGTAATAAATATTTACACCAGAAAACATAAAACAGGGAAGGCATATTCTGTGGAATAATCAATCCTCATGGATGAAGAAGTCATTTCAGTTATGATAAACAGCTCCAGCTTCATATCTGGTTCTCCCAGTAGCCTGAGCCAGTCAACATGCTTCCTTTCTTCAAGTGACCCTCCTGGCAGACTTTCTCTCACAGTTTAATGGATCAACTTCAGAATGAGGACAACATAGTTATCAGAGTTTCATCTGAAACATCCCTTTTGCTCCAAAAGCAGCAAGTGAGCAAATGACATTAATTGTTTTGGCATCCATAGAAAAGTAAGGACACCACACCCTGCAGACAGATAATATTCTCTTTACAGTTTAAGCTGGAATCAAGTCACTTTATTTCTTTAACAAAGGCTGTTTGCTACATGTGGTTACGTCTCTGACTATTTATTTTCTGTTGATTGGAAGTAAGCAATGAAACTGGCCTTTTGAAGAGGTTTACTGAATATTACATTGGTCAGTATACCTGTTTGATCAGAGAAGAGATTATCGCTTTTACCTTTACCAATCTCATGTTTTGCCAGGACAAATGGCTTTGACAGGACATAAGGACTAGCAATACAGCTGCTTGGCAAAAGAGCAGGGTCAAGATACTAGCTGAATGGTTCAGACACAGTGTAGTAGTGAATTGTAGTAATTTAAAATTGTTTTAAAAGTAAGCTAGAGTTAACAATACTGCTAGATGCTAGCCCCCAGAACACCTCTACCTGAATACCAGTTTAAGAAAACTGGTAACAGGATAACACCAGCAACCTTCCCCCAAATAAATAATTCATACCCACAAACCTCTCAACTACTTGGGAACTACTCTCTGTAGCTCAAATGATTAGCATGTGCTTTGTGAGATATGATGTTTATCATTTATTTAGTACACATTGCCACAGCCCGAGGAAGAAAAGTTTAAAATTAATGTCAATAGACGAAGGATCATACTCAGAGTCATCTACCTAACCTTGTTGTTCTCCCTAAGGCAAAAGCCTGTATGAATTCATTCAGGGCCATTCTATTATATATGCAGGGAAATGTCTATCAAACACAGATGAAAAGGAGTTACTCTCTGTGCAAGGTCTGAAGGATCATGCCTAATAACCAGAGGTTTAATTCCAAGATTTCAGAAATTCTCATTTAAAAATACCTGAAGCTAAGTCTAAACAAGGAATGATAAGAGAAGTAATTGGTGTAGCAATTTGGGTACCCTATCCTATTTCTGATAGAAAGCATAATACATCTTGTATTAAAGATTAGGGCAACAAGTGCATGCCACCCCAGTAACAAAGCAGTACAATAACTAGTAGAGATAGTGTTAGCATTTAGGTTGAATTCCCTGATTGCTGTCAGCCACTTTCACAGCAAGTCTTTTTGACATATCCTCTAATTTCTTTGACATTAAAAGGAAGCTTTAGTGGAAGAGGTTGAGAAGTTATTAGTTTAAGAGACTGAGATGACCATCCTCTTTCAATTTACCTTTTTTCTTGCCTTCCTTCACTTTACAGGTTTCAGTGTAGAATTGAATTCTTCCTACGTCTCTTTAAAATACTCCTCCCATTATCATCTTATTTTCTCTTCCTCAGTTGTCAACCTTTTAGTCTTTTCCTTATGTCTCCTTTGCTCCCCCATACCTTATTTCTCCTTGTAAAATAATTATTCCTGTTCTCTATTTTCTTTCCCCGTATTTCCCTATCATATCAAATTTATTCAGGTCTTCCAAGTATTCAGGCAACTTCTATCAGATGTTTCAGTATTGGTGAGGCAGAAGAGCTCAAGGGAAGAATTCCCATTCATTTGTAAAATTGCCATAAGCAGCAATAAGCAGTAAGAAAGGGCTGCACTAGACTTTCTTCCTGTTGTTACACAGTGAGAAAAGAGCAGGGATAGAGAATAGTAACATAGAACCCAATTATGCAGAGGCCTTAAGTCATTTAGGACCTTGACTCAGTTAAAACAGGTCAGAAACGGACAACGAAGAATTAGGGAACCAGTGACAGGTCCTTTTATCTACCCTTACCCTTTCATTGGGAATCCAGCCCCAGCCATTCATCGGTTCTTTTGTTTTAAAGCAAGACCTAGCCTTTTTGGCTTACTGTCTAATAACAGAACTTCTCTACAAAGACTTTTTTTTTTTTTTTTTAAAGTGACATATCAACATATTATAGCAGCACCTCTCAAGCATATATTGATATATTTGAGTGACTCTTCTAATGTTACACTGGCACATTTGAAAACATGAAAGAGTAGTTTGATCAACAGTAGAACAAAAGCTGTGATGCTTCAGTAGTTTTATTTCTGTTTTCCCATTGCACATCAGAAACCAGCAAGATGGTATGTTTTTCTTAATTTTTAATTATTTACTCTGATTTGTTAAACATTTTCAGCACTATGCACCTGAAACATGATCAGTCAGGGGAGTTCTGTAATGAAAACATCCACCACAGAATACATGCTTTTTTCTCATCTAAAAACATGGTGCTCCCAGTCTGCACGAGTTTTTATAGGCAAGCACTCATGTACTGTGATATTCTGAATACAGCATTATCTTCCTTCCCTATGGTAAAGAGTTGCATATTTTCATTTTGATTGCCTGGAATGAGAATGGAAATGTGTAAGGAATTAATGGGTTTATTCAGTCACAGTCATAAGTTCGGACCATTTCAAAGGCTTGTTCTGCTTGTGCAGTCATGCTGTTAAATTATCTTTCATTATTAATACAGCTGCTATTAGTAGCTCTGCTTAGCAAAATATTTCTTTTAATTTGCACCTAATGTGAAAAATTGACAAATGTTTTGACAATGCTAACCAGTTCATTTTGTCCCTTGAATGTAACAATTTGCTTCCCCAAAGATCATGCATGTGATGACAGAGAGCGGGAGCATAAGGACCACTGACAGGTAGGGGAGAGGCGTAAGTTAAAGCAGCCTCTTGTATAAAAAACCAGAATTTCTGATCCAATAATTTAAGATACCATGTTTTAAGCTATACAGTTGTATTTTAACTAAACTTTAATTTCAATCAATAAACAAACTTGCAAGTTCAACAATTCCATCAGACTGCACTCAATACAATGCACTGACAGGGCCAAAGGCAAATTAAAAAAAATGGGGGGGGGGCTGGGAAATCTCTAGAAAACACAGAAGAAAATGTATCAGAGAGCTCTAGCAACTGTTTAAACACTAAGATTGTATCACCATCAGCTTCAAAATGAGGACTGCCTTCTGGTATGGGCTTTCCCTCCCCCTCTTTCTAGCACCCTAGAGATTCAGTGTGGAAAATGACCCAATTGAAGTCAGTTTTGCCGTTTTCCTTCAAGCTAAGTGTTCAATTCTGATTTTTATATTCTACAGAATTTATTTAGCAAATACAATCAGAGTGATTTATGGTGTGTGAAGTGTTTTTTAATGAAGACAAAGTTTCCCAAAATTCACAGTTGCTAAACATTTCCTTAGAATAGGACACATTTGGTCATAAATTTCTAACAATATCTAGAACTTTCCAAGTTATTGTAAGAACAAGGTGGAGAAGCAAACAGTGAGACCGGCCAATGCCTCTCCTTCCTTCTTAAGTGGATCAGCAAATTCCTTAAAATGGCAGCATTATGCTTCTGCATGGAAGCTGGGTTTTCCGTGGTTTCATAAGGTTGTCTTAGATACAGGCTATCTTTTCTGAGACAAAGAGATGATTTCTCACAGTCACAGAGAGATATAATTAGGTTTACTAGGGACAGATTCTGCTACCTTATTCCACATACACCAGAAGTCAGTAAGTAGATGAGACCTCAGAATGATTTATCACCTTTTAAAAGCTGATGGTGGAGCACTGCTATATGTGAGGCTGAAGAGAAAGAAGCAATGTGTACATGAAGTTCTTCCAGTATTAGCAGTTTTTCACTTGTCAAAAATCAATTTCATGTGCCATCCTGCTTTCTGCTCATCTGGCTTTTTTAGCCCCTTTTGGAGTTGATACCAAGCCTCAAAACTATTGATCACAATGGATGCGTCAGTGGGATTGTATCTGTTTACGTCAACAATGCCTTTGATCTGCTGTCTTCAGGCATTACCTAAATGTTTACTGTGTAATTTCCTCCTAAAGGACACGAAGTGTGCAATAGTCTAGCTGCTATGCAGTGCTTTGCACAGATAACCACTGACCTTATAATACATAGTAACCTCTTCGTGTTCAGCTTCCTTCCTCTAAAAATGTGCTTCCTTACTAGCTTGTATTGAGTGTAATCTCTAAGCAGAGGAATGTGAACTGTGTTGGACTGCACACTTGCATTCAGCAATAAAGGAAATGTTGAAAGGCACCTATTGATTGCATGCAGAGTGTATGACTACGTTTTCCATATTTTAGTCTCGGATCTAAATTCTTTTTATTAGTTCTTAAGCAGATCAATAAGTACTATGGAAGTCCGATTAAAAAAAATAAATAAATCAAGAACCTTACATGCAATAATTATTACTTGAGCAGTCTATGGTGTTGCCTATTGATCACTGAATTTTTACCTTCAGCTACCAGAGTACGTGTTATACAGGCCCTGAAGACCATATAAGCCATTTCTATGGTGAGTCAAATAGTCATGAGAAAGGTCAATTCTGTGCACTGTTAGAAGAATAGAGTATTTATTCTCCTACTCCAAACATGTCTGTTTTTTTCCCCGTAACATCCATTCTTTCCATCTGGAAGAAGTATGAGTTTATTCTGTGCTTAAAATAAGACCTTTGTATTTTTCTCCATGAGACTGGTACTATGTATATATACAAGTAGAAAATAAAAGTTCATACAGACTTATTCACAACATGGAAGAGTCATACTCAAAGGATGAAAGCACTTTTTTATGTTCCCTACTTCAATAAATATTGCAATGGCAAACTCAAAAGAAAGCCTCTAGTATATTATTTGCAATTATTATTCAGATTTTTCTTGTTTGTGTATACACTTACACACACACTTAATATAAAGGAACTGCTGAATAACAGTACGTGTCAAAATTGGAAGATCAAACAGTTAATAAATTTACATTTACAGCAGGAATAATGTAAAGTATATTGCATCTTAAAATCCATTCTAGAAAGGGCATCATCATCCTATAAGAAGAATTATTTCTTACAAACTCTCATGTTTCTTGAGAAGCGTACCACATTATTCATTCTATAGTTAAACATCAGAACACTACAGGGTGGATTGCATAGGATGCCTATAATCACATATCTTTAAAAATCCTCAGGAATTTCTTTTTCCTCGTACATTTCCTCATTTTAAAGGCTTCAAAACCTCTCACCACTCAAGCACTTAATAATATGCAAGTTCCTTATAAGTTTCTTCAGCATCTGTAATATCATCAGGTGTGAGGTAAATGAATTAGAGCTTGCTGAAGAAAAGCAAATAGCTAGCACTGCAAGCTATGGCTAATTACATTTACTAAATTTCTGGCCTTTATGTTTTTTCTGCCTGAAAGAAATATCTGATTTGGAAAGAGGAGAACAATTTTAATAGCCTTCAACCAGTATAAAGGATTCATTTGACATGCGTCACTATATATGCTACAGTGGCCTTTTTTTATAATTATTTTAAACTTACTTCACACACAACAGCTACAAAAAAAGCAGTTCTGGTTTACTGAAATTCAGGTTTTAAGATTCACATAAAACTGTTTTGACTGCTTACCCTCTCAAAAGTTTCTGCAGCCACAGATTTGGCTGGCTTTAATCACATCTCAGGTAAAATCTTTAATAAAATTCTGCCACTTACCTGGGTTCTCTCATTCTGAAAGACAAAGTATTTTAAGTTTTACAAGAAGTACAGTTCTGCTTCTTATGCAGATGGAAAGGTCTAAACTACACCAAAGGAGCAGGACCAATGGAAGTTACACTCTCGCTGTGGAGAGAGTGAAGGAAAAACAAAACAAAGCTCAAGAAAACTCACGAGTGAATTGGGTCAGTGGGGTAAAGCCTCCAGATTTTACTGACTGCCAGTTTCAATGATCTAAGCAGTTTTCTGGCTTACTACCCAGACCCTCAGTAAATGTGCTACTAGGTCTTCCCTTCCTAAGCACCCGAGAGTGTAGTTAGCAAGGCAAAGAGAGACAAAGGCAGAGTGACATAATGAATTGCCCTCTGTAGAAGACATGGTAAATTGTAACACCAACTAGTATAGCAAATTAATAAGCTCAAACACAAGACAAGGCACTCCAGAAGGAACAACATAGACTGCTCTCTGGGTACAGCTGGACAATACAAGCAAGCTTTAACAACTAGCTGTTATCAATAGGGGTATTCAGCCCTCCCCTGGCATGACCTCTGCAGTTAAGCCAGTTCAGAAATATGAACAAGGAAAGAAACCCTTTCCTTTTTTTTCGCATGTGCCAGTTTTCTGTACTTTCATTGCCTTCAGGTAGCTTACAATGCATTTATAAGCAGAAAGAAGCAGAGAAGCCAGAGTAGGAAAATTCCTCATGAGAGCTCCCAGGCAGTACACCGGTTTACTTACAGCTGCCATACTGCACGGGGGTGGACTTGCCAGTGACACCCCCCGGGTGGAGGAGTAAGGAGCAAAGAATGACTTCTGTCCTTCTGCTCTAGAGGTAAGCACTTTTGGGTCCTGGCTGAAGTCAGAAGGAAGAGGGCACGAAGAAGTTCTGAAAGGCAACAGAGCTTGCTACAGATGTTTTTTAAAAACATTTTTTGAAACAGAGACAGTGCCATTTCCTAGAACTCTCTCCTGCACAGCCTTGCTTACACAATAGCTTCAATCTGAACAGCAAACATGCAGGGAAAAAATATTAGTACATAGAGAAACAGAATAAACATTGAAAATACAATAATGCAATTACACAAGTCGACACTAGAAAACACTGAGGAGGTCTGGGGATGGGCAATGAAAATGACTAGAGGCATGGAAGAAGGCTTTAAAGACCAGGAATATCTAATTTCCATAAGAGATGAATACACGTGATCTGATATAATAAACCTATGCAGAACAGTAAATTGTACAGAGAAGCTGTCAGACATTTATCACACAGTAAAGAAGAGATACAACAAAACTGGAAAGCAAAAATGCAAAACTGGGGAAAACACTGTTTTTGCATAGTGCACAACTAGCTTGGGAAGTTTGCTACAGGAGAAACTTGCAGACAAGAGCTTAATAGGACTCAGAGAGGATTAGATATTCAAATAAATAAATAAACTGCAAGACAGTATCAGCTGTCTGTAACAGACTTTATCAAGCCAGCACCACAAGGGGACCCCCTTCCCCAGCCGCCTTTGCCTACCACAAAATACAGGTAACAAAAATGAGATTTTTAGCATGAAAAGCCAACATCAGAAACAACACTATATAGACGAAAACAAAGGCTCTGCCTGTATTTTATATTCACGTGCAAATAACCAATTAAGAGAAATATTACAAACAGCTCTAGGAAACAGATCAAACCGCACAATAAAGATGACAAGAAAACAATTCCAGTGGTCCTAACAAAAAACACCCTTCTCGAGTCCGTATCTGGCAGGATATTACCCCATATGAAACAAATGTTGAACAAGCGAATACACTCTTGCCTGCTTCTTAATTGTGAAATCTCACAGTATAGTATTCTTTTTCCATGCCAATTTTACAGTAATTACTTCCAGCCTATAAAAACACTCTGTGTCATTGCTTTCCAGATTACCACTACAGAGGCACCAAAACATGGTGGGGCGTGTATTGGTTTTTGTTTGTTTGCTTCCCCGCTCCCCACCCCGCCNCCCCCCCCCCCCCCCCCCCCCCCCCCCCCCCCAAAAAAAAAAAAACAAACAGAAAACAACAACAACAACACAAAACAAATCAAAGTTAATTTTTGCACAGAAATCATCAGAACTAATGCTTACAGTGGTTAGTCACATCTGTCTACATTCCAGAGCAAAATCAGCTTCTACCCAGAAAAGATGAAAAATAACGAACTTGTGTAGGCTTCCTTTATGACAAAGTATAATTATAAAATCATTACAGTTAAGGGAAAAAGTAATTCACTAATATTTCTTTGGAGGTAATATCTTGTGTGCCCTGACAAATAATAATAAAAAAAAGATTTCTTACTAAAATTTTAATAAGCCCTTGGGTTTTCTCTAAAATATTTAAGAATAGCTGGTAAGAAAACAATTGGAAAAGAACAGATGTTAAAACCTATGAATATATACACTTCCATATTTTAAAATAAAAACATCTTGTACTAACTGCAATTGCATATTACAGAAAAAAAGAAAAAACAACCCAACAATAAAGAAAGAAACAAGAAGTCTGCTTCTACTTTTGTTTGCTCCTCCTGTACTTTGTAATAATGTACTATTTAACTACATGTTCCATACTGGAAAGCGCTAAGTGCTATCAAAAAAAATTGTTCATGTAATTTGTTTTCCATCTTCCTAAAAAAAAAAATATTTTTTTTTAGCTTGTACTGCATTACTGTTTTCACCACTTGGTTGGGTTTTTTTAAGCATAAATTATTTCTGGCTTTGCTTAGAATAAATTATCGACAGCTCATATAAGAAAAATGTACTTCAATTACTGACCACAGTCACATATAAAATTTGAAGTTCTGATAGTTATGGTAGCTATGACCATGTCACATGTCAGACTCAGTATGAATGAAGTAAACACCTTCAGAATGCGGAACATAAATGTGGTTTGCCTTACTAGCTACCAGTGGTGCCAAACTTCTGTCAAATTTCCCTGTAAACTGAAGAGCAACTTCTTAAGGATTTTACTTATTTATTTAAATTACCATTTCATAATAGCAATGAGACACCCCAGGTAATGAATTCATGAAAGATTACTGTTCCGCTCAGGTAGTCAGAGTAACACACCCTTTAGCTCCAAACAATACTTCTGACATCAGGAGTATATTTCAGAGGGATTAATGCCTGTTGTGCCTTATTGTTTAACCACATATTCACCACAGAGAATGTAAATACATAATATAATACTGGAATACTCAAAATTTCTTTTTGATCATAGAGGCCCATGGGTAACTACCACTTCCAGAACACTGTTATTTAGAATTTATTGAATCTATTTAAATACCTGGCTACTGAATGCCTCAAAACAAATGCTGATATTACTTCCAGACTAACAGGGCACCCAAGGCACAGTCTTTGAGGTGCCAGACAGGTTCCTTATTTCTCATCTGCTCCTGCAAGAAAGCCTGAATCTCAGCTCTCCCCATCCATGTGGTTTCGTCTGTGATGAAAACTGAAGGATCCCAGCAGTGCACTGGTACCAGTCTGGGTGCGTGAAGGCACTCAAACAGCAGAGCAAGACCGCTGCTGGTGACACATCTTCACTGCCCCGTGTAACCCTGGCCAAAGGCTCTGCCTGATCACCAAATGGCACTGGACAAACTACTGTCTTATCTCCACATTGGCACCAGTTACATGGAAATGGTCTTTATCTTTCACACTGCTGGAAATCTCCCTAGCAATGTGAATTTGACACTAGTTACCTTAAGCAACAGCACCTTCAGTAGTTCAATATACACCGAGTCTGCTATGAGTGACCATCCCAAGCTTTGGAACTGATGATTTGAAAAACAAAGCCCTCACCTCGCTTCTTACATAACTGCAAAATTACATAGAGGCTGTACTACAAGCAATTTTTAAAGCAATGTAAACCTTTTTATCATTAACTTCTACTATCAAATTACCATAGGTAATTTCTTAAACACATATAAGAATACCTATAAAATTGCTTACTTCATTTTACAGCAGAACATTAAGGAGCAATGCAGGTGCCTAAAGATAGATATCTAGTGCTATTTTAGATGCCTGAGGGCATCCCACCATGGTTTTCAACTGCTGCTAAAGAAGGCATTAAGTTGTCTGTCACACCTGCTAGCCCTGACAGATGCCTCAGGTACCCAAAGCATCTAAAATGGCATTAGATATCTATGTTTAGGCTTCCGAATCTTTTCCTTGGTGCCTAGAGAAAGTGCAAATGAGGAGGAGAATTGGTGTCCTGGAGTGTCATTTATCTCAAAAAGAAGCACTACAGAAGCGGCAGAAGTGTGAAATCTTTACATTGTCTCACTAATGTATGTTTCCACTCTGTTCCCAGCAGATCAATCGGTGGCAAAATATACAATATGTTGTGCATTATTATAAGCAAAACCTCTTGCAATGAGGAAAGCTAGTACAGATTTTTATGAGCATCTCACTTCCAAAAATCAAATTGGCTTTACATGAGACAGAAGGATGAAATGCCCCCTTTCAACCACAATTCAAGTGGAATCAGTCTCTTGTTCATCCTGCTTGCAATTTACTTGTAGCACAGTACGGAGAAAAAAAATAGATTTTTTTTCCCCTGCACGTCTTAAATATTGGTCTTCTCCGCAATATAAGAGCACGCTGACACCTCTACCTGGACAATTCATAAAGAATTAAAAGCAAGGTTATGGCAACAAGTCTGAAAATGCACTGTCCTAAATGTACTTTCATCTCAGCCAGATTAAATACATCCATTAGCTCATAATATTGTAGAAAAACAATCTTGTTGGCCTATATAGAGACATCAGGCCAAAGGGGCTTTTTATAACATACTGGTTATTCTTCCTGGGTTCCTGCTTGGAAACTTACTTTGTGGGGAGTTCAATATTCAGACTTGAATAGTCTTATAAGCATAGTTCCAAACAAAGCCACATAACGTAGAAACAAATTGTTTGGATGTAAATTAGGAAGAGTGATCACTCAAGAAATGCAAATTGCACAAGTTGTCTCTGAACATATGTGGTAAAAAAGGAATTTTTAGCCATGTGCAGGAACAATCACCTTCAATGGAGACTGAGCAATAGCCTTTTGGGCTGCCTTCTTCCAGTTCCTTCCTCTTTTCCCTGTCCCAGAACACTGATCTGGTCAAATGTAGGAAAGTTTACTACTACAGCTTCTCATGACTCGTATTTTTGGATCTGGAGGGGCAAGGGATTTCCATGTAATTTTTTAAGATCAGTTTAAACTGTTATTAAAATAAACAAAACCAAAAAACCCCCACCACTTTCTGAAAATCTCCAGTTAACCATAGTTCCTATGGTTTTATTTCAGTCTTAAAACTGCCTTTTTCACATGTCTACTTCCGTAGCCATATATTACAGCATTTTGCCATAAAATGTTCTTAATAACCAGACCTTCTGACAAAATTAAAGTTATCATGGTTTTATACCAGTCATAGAAAACACCCAAAGGAATTCTGCAGAAGGAAAAATATTTATAAATGACAACAGAAATGATTGCTTACCTCAGACTCTTTCTTGGTCACATGTATTTTCTCCACGACAGTACAGTAAATTGTACTTCAAATTGTTTATGAACAATTGACATTAATCTACAGAGTCTGGCAAGCAGTTAATCAAGCCCTATAATGAAACACTTAAAAATAACTCATTCAACCCCTGAATACCCACAGGTAATTGTACAACTCTCTTTTCCTTTCTTGGTTTTGCAGATATTTCCAGGTATAATATCAATATCCCTTTAAAGATTGGCCTATACATTTATGACTACAAATAGGCAGTATAGTAACTTCTTTCAAACAGATTAATTTAGACATTTAACAACTTGAGGAAAACAGAATGTGTCGGTTATGGAAAAGCAAATCCCAAGTTACTGGGAAATGTGCAGGGGTTAAAAGTTATTTTGGACATAACTCTCAGTCTTAAGTGTAAAGATATTACATGTCTGATTAACCCCTAGCACCCCAGTGGCTCTGCAGCAGCCAGCCTATCCAAGGGAGGATATGAAGAAGCCACTAAGAGCCACCAGGTCGGCTCCACTGCAAACACCAGCTTCCATGCCATGGAAGGAAATGGTCATGGAGTCCCTCTACTTGCAAAGGTGCTATGTTTTAAAGGCAGGAAGAGAAAATTAATATTGGGTATAGGAAAGGAAAAAAGAATAGAATTTATTTACCTTAGCAAAACTCAAATGACTGCAAGATAATCAGCTAGCCAGGAAGCGAAATCCAAGCATGCTCTTGCCATGACACAATACTCTCCTTTACAAAGCAGATAAGAAAATTGAAGTTTTTCGTGTCCATGTCATGTAATGAAATCAGCAGGTTAAAAGAATACCCAGAGCAAAAAAACCAATCCTGGTTACATAGAACATAAGACTTCAAAATGCCTCTAAGCAATTTCCCTAATTCTTTTCTACATAATCACATGTTCCGCTGTTAAAGACAGAGGGAAAATGCACTTTTCCCTTTAGACCACCTGCTTGAACTTAACTAAGCTGATTATTGTTATTGTGTTTAGGTTGCAGCAGCACCTAAGATAAAAGATGCGTATAATCCTTTAAGGCTGATAATCTGTCTAATAGTCATTTCATGGTTTATTTGAAACAACCTGATGTTAGCGCAACAAATGAAATCTCTTGAACGCTCTCTGCATAAACAACAAAGACTGAAGAAGTCCTCAAGCTAATTTAGGATTTTCTTTTTTTCTTTGGACTTGTTCTCTCCATGACTGTGTCCAAGGTGCATTCACTGCAGCTTGTGTTGGTTTTTTTTGTTTTGTTTTGTTTTGTTTTGGGTTTTTAATTTTTTTTTTAATATTGCTTAAGAATCACAAAAAAAAAAGCCCCAATAATTAGAGAAAAATGCAGAAGACCCTCAGTCAGAGGTTCACTAATACAGCTCTGGGCATGAACACCATTTCTGATTGATTTTTAAGTGACAGTATTACAAATACTTTCTTTGTTGGAGGCAATACCAATTTAAGTATCAAGGGCCTCTGATCAAGATGGTCCAATGACTTCTACCCTTTTTAGCCACAGAAAATTCCCACATCTAAACTGACAATCTCAAAAATACAATACAACCCCAGCTTTATTTAAGCTGGGGTTACTTTTATTACACTTATAATATTACAATTAAAGATTTGCTTCTCTTACCTTCTCCTTCAACCATAAAGTTTTGGAAATATTCAGCAAAATGACTTTTCACTATCAATTTCCACTTTTCACAAATCTTTCCCTTTTACAACACAAATATATTCAGGAAGACCTTTTCTAAACTGAAAACTGAGTTTCTTGTTGAGGTGGTTTCTGGTTGCAGATTTTACTTTTTTTTTTGTGGCGGTGTTTGTTTTTGTTCTTTGGTTGGCATTGATTTGTGGTTTTTGGTTTTATCAGTTAGTTTGGGGATTCTGCATTTTTAAAAAAAGAATTAATGTTTGCCACTGAAAAGCAGTTCAGATAGGCTTTCATCCTATGTATCAGTCCTGCTGCAATTGGGACATTAAGTTCCTAATTTTCAACAAGACAGAAATCCTGGTTTAAACTACCTTTACTTTTGAACTGTACCTGCACAAACACAGGAGTGTTTAATCAGCCTGAGGCAGATCCCATAGCCCACACCCCAGGAACAGGACAGAAAATCAAAGTGCTTTTTGAGGGACACATACTTGAGCAGCAGCCTCAGAACATCTGACGCTTCCAACATGGGTTAGTGTGATACTGACTCTAGAAAACTGCTAACATACGCTGACCTCCATCCACTAAAGGCTCCTAAATCAAACCCATCACTTTAAATGTCGAAATGAAACTTGAAACACCAAGGGAGATTAAGAAGTGACAGACATGCCTAGCATCCAACTGACAGAGTTCGAGAAGTGTTCCATACAGGTTTCCACTTTTTTTGCACGTTCACAAGCGGAGGCTTAAAAGATGCACTCAGTATGTTCTGATCACACAGACTGACTACAGAGCACTGCATGGCTAGATTTTACCAGTAGCCTTACAGTGTATATATGAGTAGAGGTTAGAGCTCTTGATAAAAGCAGAGGTATACGACTTCGCTTTCATCATCCCCGTTTCCCCTAGATCTATGAGAATGACCTCCAACACATGTAAATTAAACATCATCCCCATTCAACACATACTGAGCTAGATATCAGTATTCATTAATATGAATAATTCATAGTAAAAGACACAGGGATTTTAAAAATCTTATTTCCATGTAATGATTTAAATTCTATACTAGATGCTAAGTTCACATAAAAATATGCTGTTTAGTAAGTAGCTGGTATCACCAGCACTGTAAATTTTTGTAGCTTTCTGGAATTATCCAAAGTAAGAAACAGCTGATCAGCTTTACCATTACATTTTATACTCTTCATAAGAGTAATAAATTAAGGAAATGATGCACCTATCTTTACTTAGATTTCAATTCTCACAACATTGATCTGGTATAATAGAATGTTTTGGTGTAAATAACATGGATAACTTCATTTCTGGTGGGATTTTTTTGTTGGTTGGTTGGGCAGGCTTTGTTTGTTTTTTTTTTTGGTTTTTTGTTTGTTTGTTTGTTTTTCACATCAACAGGACAATATTAAATAGGAAAGCTATAATGAATTACAAACCAGACAGCTAAGGAAAGAAAATTAAGTGAACCATTACAAATTTTACACTTCTTCATTAAACAAATTTTTCTTTTATTTTGGAGAGATAAAATTCCCAACAGATGTTTTGTGTGACACAGGAAGCTGCTTTTAAACAGTAAGGTTATTTTTATTGCCTGGCCCACTCTTCCATGCTTTTTGACTGACTCTTCGTACCATCAAAGCCTTAAGATTGATGATAACCAAGTTATAGTAGGCAACTTAGTAATAGTAACCCAAGATGTGCATTTTTAACCAGGATAGACACAGTTAAGAGAAAGGCTTCGTTGTGAAGAAAAATAATGTGCATAATTCAACAGCTATGCCATTCCACACACATATAATTAACAAGTCTTCAGCTCATTAGCAGGCTGTATAAAATACATATAATATTCTGTGCAAAACTGATTGAGAATAAAAAGCTTCTCATGCATTAAAATAAATGATTTAAATTGTTTTGAAAGAGTGGTATCAGTAGTGTTTAAGGATATGATTCCCAAACCTACTCATGGCTCCATCTCCTTCAGACTGACAGTGTCATCCTCCTGATTTTCAACAGATATCTTTCCACAGTAATTCTAGCATAATACATTTGATCAGTGATTGCTGAGATTCTGCTACAACCTGGAGAGATGAATAGGACCAGGGGAGTACAAACAGCTACCTCTGCGTAACCACCAGCTCCCCAGAGGAAGGACGTACACCTATTGCATTGCATGCACATTTCAGTATCAGTGTAGTAAGGGTATTTTTGAGGGACAACACATTAGCATCACCTCTTTACTTGTCTATATATTAGTTAGTAGATGGCACAATTTCAGCGTTCCTTTTTCAGACACATGATAAAGGGCAGTGCATTATTGCACCTGATAACACCAGTGCTTACAGGAGACCTTGAAACTGTTGAAATGTGTCTCAAGGGACAAAATAGGTACTCCTGAGCTGTAGTGACACCTCCTGGCAACACATCGAGAAGGTCTTTTCCCATATAGAATTTTTTCTCTAGGCAATTCTAGGGGGTTTCAGCCAAAAGGCAACAATCATGGTGCTCTCTCCATCCTGGCTTCAAAGGCAAACTGCCCAGAATACCAAGCAGAATCCTCTGATTTATAAGCACTAGTGACATTTTAGAAATCGAGAGGCTAAGATACAGGAATATCAGCCTCTAAGATCGCTAGATTTATTGTACCACACATTGGCCTTTCTTGAGTGGTTGGAAAAATAACTGCAAAAGATAATCAACTAGCAGCTTAATTCATACCATGAATCTTGCAAAGTGTTTTCTCTGTGAAACCCTTTTTGTTTGCTAAGAGTTTATATCTTTGCCCTCCGCAGACTCCTGACAAATATTGTAAGCATGATTTTGGTAAAAAGAATATAAACAAACATAGAAGAAACAATAGCTTAAGACTAGTTATAACCCAAGCATAATAACACATATGAAAAATACAAAAAATATTTCTCCCTTGCTTCGGTGTAGGTAACAAAGTCAGTGTATGTTATAAACTCTATGCAAAGCCAAAGGTGATAATTATTTACATGCATTCTAAAACACATTAAATATCACAGTAGTAGAAGTGAAATAAATTATTTTTGATCTTTATAGCAATTTTGAATAGTGCACTTAGAGACAAAGGGACACCATCACCTTTAGGAAGCACCTAACACTTAAAAGTCCTGCAGAACAGACAACTCCAGTATTTATATTCAAAAGTCAGACAGCAAGTGCATTCCATACTTTAAGTTTAGCTTGCTGAATAAAAACAAATACACGTTCAGTGGTTTACACAGCAATCTGTGGGGTTGCCCCCCTCCTCAACTGTACAACCACTATCCAGCATTATGAAGGACTTGATCGCACCCATTATAACGTTTCTGTTATGTCTTTGTGCTGCCTTTATACAGTACCATTTTCTTTATACTTACATAAGAATAGAAAGCTGAATTTTTGCCTGTTTTCTTTTGTGTCTTTCTCTTCTCCCCCTCCCTAGCTTTTCAGAGAGGTAATTATGACATTTTTAAGTACTTTGCATATGCTGCAAGGCAATCAGGAAAATTCATTTGACAAACTGGATTATAGACTGTCTGCCAGAAAGCAAAGCAGTAACAACATTTTCAACAATTTCTCAATGAGTATGTCTGTTAGATGCTCATGGCACACTGAAATAAGGCATAGGTAAGAACAGTTCTACCCTTACAGTTTAAATAAAGCCAAAACCCCAATGAAAATTATGTATTTCCTCTCATCACGTAAAAAAAAAAAAAAAAAAAGTTTTACAATATAATTTAAATAGTTGAAAGCCTAACAAAGTAAATTGCAATTTGGCAATTAATTGCCATCTTCAGAAGGTCTATACTCAGATAATGAGACAAACCATGTATGTGAACATTTCTACAGGGTAAAATGGTTAGAGAACAGTGTTACTCTCAGGTTGCAGTGCTTTAAGGTTTAATTGCACTTTATCTTCACTACATCTTATTTTCAAGCAGATAAATACCTACATACATAGCAATCTCTTTCACTCTCTGCATCTATCCATCAACAGATCTATCTCTTCCAATTGTGAGTAATGCAGTTATCTCAAGTTGGATTGTTACTGAAATCTCCGATGCCAACGTTATCATGTTTTTTCTTCCTCTCACCATACACTTATAGACATGCCAGTTGTATACCCACAGATGTAATTGCTTTTCAATGTACAGCTCCATCCTCCAAGACACTCACAGCAATACTGTGTACAGAAGTATTTTGTGGGAATTCTTGAAGTACTCTGTATGCAGGAGATCTGGTAGTAGAGCGCTCTGTGTTAATTCACATTGTTTTTCTTACTTAACTGGCTATTCTATCAGTTCAGTGCTGCACAGTGCAAGCACAGGCACATCCTAGCAGGCTGGGGGGTCTGCACACAGAAAAATTTTCCAGACTACTCATGACGTGCCAAAGGTAGGATGGGAGCTGTGTGCCTACTGAAAGCTGGCCAACGTTTCCTATCACAGGATGCCATAGTAAGTACAGCTAGGTACGGTTTTGCATAAACACCCTTATGGTGAAAGAAAAAACCCTTTTTCTTATACTTTCTCAATAAATGCTTCATCAAAATTTCACCACTCACTATATATAGTTTGGTAAGAGAAAATGGGAATACTTTAACAGAGACAAACCATGTTTTCTTCAGCAAATGCGAAGGCTTCCCTGCATTGGCAGAAAGACTTGACATTTGATTGAAACAGTAACATTTCTAACATATCCCAATGACAGAGACAAATTCTCCACATGGAAGAAAAGATGCTTGTCTACTTTTTAAGTGTGTGAAATTCTCCATAGGGACTGAGTTTAACAGCTGTGTTCTCTGGAAATTCAGCATGTGGTCAACATAGTTTATCTTACATGTTCAGGGACATGGATAAACTCTCCCCAATTTATTTTTTTTTTTTAATTTTGTGGAGTCAGCACAGCTTAGGTTACCAACACAATGAACAGGTAAAGCTTCTCTAGCCACAATCTCAAGCAATTTGGACAAAGAGCAGATTTTTGATAGTTTTCAAATGGGAACAAAAGTTGACTCCCTACCAGAATAGAATAGGACTAAGGAGACCATAGAACAGACAAGTGTGATTGTGTGGGAAGTGAAAATGACAGCAATAAAAAAATACCAAGATCAGTGAACTTGTATAGGAAGGGAGGTGGGAGCTGTTAAAAGCAATCAGTGACTGGGCAAGATGTCTGGAGAAGCTGCCTGTGGATAGAAAACAAAGCTGGGATGATGGGAAAGGGAAAGGGACTTGGGAGTACTGATGGACAAGAGGCTAGACATGAGCAGACAGTGTGCACTTGCAGCCCAGAAGGCCAATCACATCCTGGGCTCCATCAAAAGATGGGTTGCCAGCAGATCCAGAGAGGTGATTCAGCCACTTTGCTCTGCTCTGGTGAGACCCCACCTGGAGTACTGTGTGCAGGGCTGGAGCCCTCAATATAGGAAGGATATGGACCTGATGGAGCGGGTCCAGAGGAGGGCCGCGAAGATGATCAAAGGGCTGGAGCACCTCTGCTACAAAGATAGGCTGAGGGAACTGGGGCTGTTCAGCCTGGAGAAGAGGAGGCTCCGGGGAGACCTAATCACAGCCTTTCAGTACATAAAGGGGGCCTACAGGAAGGCTGGGGAGAGTCTGTTCATAAAGGCCTGCTGCGATAGGACGAGGGACAATGGACTTAGGTTGGAAAAGAGTAGATTTAAGTTGAATATTAGAAAAAATTTCTTTACTCTAAGGGTGGTGGAGCACTGGAACAGGTTGTCCAGGGAGTTTGTTGAGGCCCCTTCCCTGGAGCTATTCAAGGTGAAGCTCAACGAGGCCCTGGGCAACCTGGTCTAGTTGGGGGTGTCCCTGTGACTGCAGGGAGGTCGGACTAGATGACCTTTGGAGGTCCCTTCTGGCCTGGATGATTCTATGATTCTATGGAGAGCCATGGAAAAGTCTGGAGTGAGAAACCAGGTGTGATTTGAGTGGGGCACTAGAGCAAAGAACATGTGGCTGTGGAAAAAAATGATGTCTCGTCATATGGATGCAAGCTTAGATGAATGAATTGGAATACTCCTCCAGGTCTGCATAGGATCCCAAGATTGCTGGGCAAAATGACAGAACACTGGTAGATATGGCAAAGTATGTACCATGTTCTCCACTAACATTGTTCAAACAGAAACAGCTATTTTCCCTAACATTTGATTAGTTCAGGTGGCACAAAGCTGCCTCCCATTACCTCTTTTAAGAATGTAATGAAGATTCACACAGCAACTCACTGAAGGTAAAAAAAAAATATTATATACAGTCCCCAACCTTTTCCTGTTCGTAAAGGCCTGAGAGGTTTGCAGTGAAAGAGGCAGAAGACTAAAGAAAGAGTACACTGATAAGTGCAGTTGGAAGTTGCTCTAGAGAACTGATTCTAATCCTGTCTCTACAACAGAAATGCAAAGAATAGCCCTTGATCCAAGCTTAATAGACGTGACCAGTAATTACACGTTCCTCAGTTCTTCAGTGACCAGCATGATAGCCCAGGATCCAACCTGCAGAAGCTTTAATACTTGTACCTGCTACAGGGTATCAATAGAAGTCCAGAAGGTACTTCATTAAAAAGCTGTGAAGCACAGTAAGAAAATAGATGTGACTGTTGAAACTTCTGATCTCATAGCAGGGTCAAAATAATATTCAGTAAATGGTGGCTGTGTGTTACACACAGAATAGGATGGATATTGGATAACTCGGAGATCTCTTGACCTGGACACCTCACAAAATTTTTGTTTGGAAAAGAATACCACGTAACTGAAAGATCTAATTGGAGACTGTCTAGACAAAATAAGTTCTAGTTTTGAAAAATTTTGCATACTTGACTTTGTGACTACAGCTCACATCCTGAGATTTTTCACTTTTTATGTTTTGTATGAAAAAAAAGGGACTTATCACTTCATTAGATTTTGCACTAGAAACCCACATTCTCGTGATAATAATGTTTGTGTAATTTCTCATTTATAGCTGAAATGTCCCATCTTGATCTTTTTCTTTGTGAAATGGTTGGTTTCCCTTCCTTCCAAAGGTTATTTTTCTTTTTAATTTTACAGCCTTAGACAGGTTCACTCACCTGTTCTTTGAATTATGGGAAAGTGAAAAAAGTAATACTTGCTTGAAATGGCAAAGTATAAGTGGGTCTCCCCCACCTCAACCCCAATTCAAAAATGCTGAACTTTATGATCTGACACTTTTAGGTTGGCTGAGTCTGATTTGGTACTAGGCATTTTCATTATATGTGAAGAACTCACTCTCTTCCTTACCCCACACCAGCAAATAAATGAGGTTAAAGCATTTTTTAAAGTAGATTTTGTAAATTTGACTACTATTGGAACTATTGTAGCATTTCCCATGATGAGCTAGCAAGAAGCTACCATCCATGAAGAAAATGCAGCACTAGACAACTCCTTTCTAGAGCAGCTGTAATAAAGCAGAATTCTGCACTTCAGACTCTCGCAAAGAACCTTCAGATATATTTTGTAGATAAAGACTATGCTCTGTAGAAGAGAATACATCTTAGGAGAGAGTTCTGAGCCTTGGAAGACTAGCAAGGAAAAGGGGGACAGGCTGTTAACTCCAGAAGACTGCTTCTTTTTGTTCTAGGAGTAAATAGAATCCATCAGCACTTTGTCAGTTAATGTTTTAACAAAGAAAATTAGGATCACATACATCTCTCAGATATTCCGTACTATGGTTCTGCTCTCACATACAAAGTACACAAGTCCTTAAGCATCAATTTTTCTGCCTTTCAAGAACATGGATAGATCACCCATTTGCCCAAAGAGCAGTACTGCTTGTCAGCATGAACTCTCTTCAGGGACAACTTCATGTGCAGTGTTAGCGGCATGAAAATTCAAGTTCAGAAACATAATACTGGCGTTAGATGCTACAGCTAGAGAAAGAAAATATGTGCCATCACATTGTCATGACTAGCTTTAAAGCAGGAGAAAAAGTTGTAGGTGTAAAGAGATTTTAGAGCTAGTGAGCTAACCAAACAGTTGGAGTAGGGGGAATTGGTTTCTTTGGATAGTCTAAGGGAGACAGAAGTGGTGTATCAGTAGGAAAGGGAAGGATTTATGAATACGGAATACTTTTGAGAACTGAGGGAAGATGATCAAAACCAGAAGTGACAGGATAAAGAAAGGCAAAATCTGACTTTGTAAAGGAAATTACAACCTAACAGAACAGGCAAGGTAGCTTCAGTAGAATCTAACCTCACTGAAAAAGGTCAGAGAAACTGAAAGGTGACCTCCCATTAGTGAAACCAAGTTAAGAATATGTAATTGAAGCAGCTTAAAAACACTACTGCAAATCTGATAACAGCTCCTCCTATCAGAAGAAAGGACTCAAAAGCCTCTCTTCCAAGCGGAGATCCTTCCTACTTAAGCTAAAGGAACAGTCCCTTGGCTAATAGCATCGTAAGCACTTACAGTGTTAGCAGGCCTGCCTCAAGAGCAGAACACATTGAGAAATACAATGACTCTTCCTTGCCAAAGAAAGCTTCTCTCAAACATCTAAACTGTATTATAAAGTCAAGTGATCTTCAGCTTACAGGGGAAGAAATAGGTGTTCTATACCATCAGAAAGAAAGAACTCCCTAGTTCTTTCATAAACTAACATTTGTTTCTAGCCCCTGAAACACTGCAGGTATCAGCTTTTAGAAATACTGCATCTTTCTTTTCTCTTGTTTTGATTTATACCTACATTTTGAATATTTGTCTAGTTTTCTAGATACCATTTACATTAGTTCACAATTAAATCACCCAAAACATCACCATAAATTGAGACACAGACTTTTCACCATTAAAACTTCACTCCACACAAACATCCTTACTGACTGCTTTCTTGCCTGGAAAAGAAATGAGCATTAAGCATTTCCTTGGAAGGTCAACAATACTTGATCACTTCAGATCAAACACAGAACTCATTTTATGACCTAGAGTTCCTGTAGATGTGTGCACTCTGGTGCAATTCCCATTTCAGTTCCACTCCAATTCACTCAAGAAGAATCACCAGGAGTATTGGGGATAATCAGTGTGGTTGTAGTATGACATGGGAAGTACCACAAACCAACAGACAAACTGGTCTGTATTCTCCAGACCCTGTGTTTTGTCATCTGTCTTGCATTTTGAATATGCCCAGGATTCACTAAAAACATAGTGACATGGCAGCAATTAATTCTCAAGATAAAGTGTTAAGAGATAGTATTTAAAAATTATTTCAGAACAGTTGCAAAGAACAACAGAGTTCAGTAATAAGTTCTCAGTATCTAGCCTTGGTGACCAGTAGATGATATCAGTGTCCAACTACAGGAAACCACCTAGTTTTATCTGTATACTGATGCAAGACAATCAGCCTTTTGGACCATAAGCACGTCAACCTACAGTGCTAGTGGTCAACACATACAGCAGCGATGAGCTCCACGTCACCTGTCTGCTGACTGTGACTACCACCTCTGCGATGCACACATGGGAATCAATAGGAGGTAACACGGAACTAAACTCCAGACCCCCACATTTCAAAGAAATTCGGTTTTGGAAAATGACAGCCCACAATGTCGGACAATAGTCATGAAAGTTGGTTTGGGCCTATAAATACAGCATGCTTCCACTGGTTCATTCTAGAGTCCACAGAGAATAAAACAGTACTAGAAAAACAATAACCATGTTACAAATATATTTAAAAAAGAGTAAATTGCTACAGTAAACATTTAGATAAAAACACAGAGCAAGAAATACAATAATTTTTTTTTTTTTTTTGCATCTCAACATGTTAAGATGAGCAATAGTTACACTAGATGTCCTTTAAAATTAGCACATTGCTCTTTTTGACCTCTGAAAATTTCAGCTATCTTCTTTCTCAGACATTTGGTAAGCCTGACCTTCCACAGCAGATTATATGCCCTTAACTCTTCCAAGATCCAACAAAGACTGCTCCCAGACCTCTCCTGCAGCTTTCCCACACTCCTCAACAGAGACTTCCATAACCTGAATGCACTGAGGTATTTAAACTTAAATTTAGAAGATAAAAGTAGACCAATAGAGGATTTGGAGCCAGCAGAGAAATAATTTCAGAACAACAGCTTTTTAATGTATTTCTAGTTTTACAGGCAAACCATAATCAGAAAACATGCAAGTATCAGTATACAAATAACTCTCTATTTTGGGGTCCTGAGAAGTTTCAGCAATTGCTGGTAGCATAATGAATGTTTGTAATTCATTAGATTCTGTTTAAAAATGCAAAGCACGCCACGACATCAATGATGTTCTCTTTATCTTAACAAAAAGACTATTACACTTAATGTTCTTCTGACAGAGCTAGCATGTTTCAAAATATGTATTTATTTTCCACAGTACAATGTTTAGAATGGTGTCTTCATATTTGAATTTTAATTAAATGTATTAATGTCATATTTCAAGCAAAATCATGCTCTGCTAATTATCCCAAAGAGCTTCAAAATCTTTACAGTATATTCACTGCATTTATATCATCCCCACAAACTTACTGATCTTGTTTATATAATTTTGCAAATGACAAGATGTGTAGGATAACTATCTAAATGAACTAAAAATTGTGTCATGGACAGATCCTTCATAGATTTGCAATTTGTAGTTGTCAATCTTCCTACAGCTGCTAGATAACAAAACAACAGTTCTTTTCTTTATGCAGACGAGCAAATTCAATAAACATTGGTAAGGGTTCTTTTCCAAAAGAAAGAAATCTCTGGTTCTCTACTGTCTATTAAACCTTTCCTTATATACATCTTAGCTTCTTTTTTTATTATTATTATTTAGGAAAGGAAAAAAAAAGTAATAGCAATCCTGTGTATTTTAAGACGATATTTAAACAAATTTTAGTTATGTGAAAAACGAGCTTGCTGATTACTAAATACTTTGCTGAGGAGGAAAAATATAAGGAGAGTGGGGTAGGAGAGATGTACAGACTTAGAGCTCGCATCATATTGTAATTGGAGAACACACAATGGGAGTAGCTAAAACAATCATTAAAGGCAGCCAATGCATTTTTATTTCACCTTCTCAATCAAGACCTGCCTGAAATAGGCCAAGTTATATTAAGATTTGAAAGAGAACACAAACAAACAATATAAGGATCAATATTGCCTGACTTCTATAAACTCAAAGTTGTGAAATTAATAAGGGCACTACCTATATGGGTTTTTTTTTCCTTTTCCTTAAGATAAGGGCATAAACTGAACTGTAGTTACAAATACTGTTAAGAATTGGATTAGGGATCAACATACACAGTGACAGGAAAGAAAAGGAAATCAATCAATAGAAAATCATTATGAAAAGGGCAATAAAAATGGAAAATGAAAACAAATTGCTACTACAGCAGAGAGGGGTTAAATGGCTATACTGATGATAGGCAATGCAAGCATTTTATTCCTGCAAAACCATTATATCCTATTTTATAAATCACTTGAAGATTTGTTCTTTCCTCAAAGAAATTACATCTCACTTTCTGTAATCACAACACCCCTTCCAAATCATGGATTTTCCCTTTGAAATCAAACTCTGCGTTAGACAGAGGTGTTCACAGAACGTGTTGCTCCCAGGGGCTAGAAAACTCTAAGCCTCAGCAGACTAATGCACTTCGCAAGTCCATCAAGGACCATCAAACAAAAAGCATTGGAGGCAGGCAGGTATGTTGGGTCCCCCGAGATTAACACCCAGCAACCCTTGATGCACAGGAGCAGCTAAAGGTGAGGAGTTGTACCAGTTTTGACACGACAAAGATTCTGAATCGTCACCACCTCGCACAGCTAAAGAAACGCTCCTTTGTGGGTGCAGCGAACAAAGTGAGCAGGACGCGGACTTGAAAAGGAAAGGGTGCACCTGTGTACAGCGCGACATGGTCAGTCGGAGAGTACACATTTGTCTCATGTGTCTCGCCGATTTACTCTGCTCTAGATGCACATGCCCTATGCTGGCCAGGAGGATTCATGAACGCTGCGGAGAGAGAGCCCTTCATCAGCGCACCCGCTTATGCTCTACGACAACCGAGAAGGGGACAACATCATTTTAAATAAATAAATAAATGTTTCCTCAGTTCACCGAGTAGAAAGGGCTGAGCCTCCAGCTGCGAGAATAATTGGAAAGTAGAAACATCTGAGGCGAATTAACAGCAACAGCGGCCCCGGCAGTACCGAGCTCCAAAATGCCCGAAGTGCCCGGCAGACAGACACGTACCGGGCACGGGCCAGACCCGCAGCAGCCCTTCGGCTC